>WEDG01001751.1:0-50829 GCA_017591395.1 Schistocephalus solidus
TCTGGCTGCCCAGCCTCTGGTTCGATAAAATCATTCTCAGTAGATCCCAGGTCATCGTAAATAATTAGACCCAGAATGACAAGGAAAGAATAGAACACACAGACAAACGGTTGCCATAATAAAGCAGCTGAGGCAGCGACTGTAGTTCAGTTGTATTAAATTGTTAAACCCAGTGCATAGTTTTCTTCGGCCTTGTTCCTGGTTGCTCGCTTGCTATAGAGTTCAACGCTGGGCATTTCGGACCACACAATTAGTTCGTCAATGAGAAATCCCACCGAAAACCCGTTATTCCCAGTGCAACAGATGCTATCGGAATTCCAGTTTCACGAACACGAGACCCTCGCCCGCTTGCAAGAGTGAGGAGACTGACGGTAATGGCAGAGATTCCAATCCAGGAGGCCTGCGTGATGATAGAATGGATAACTTTAGTCGACCTTGTCGGGTGTAACCAGCATTCGACCACCCAACCCCAGCACGAGAGCAAATAATACCCGGCGGCGAAAGAATCCACCTCTCAAAATGTCCAGGTAGACGTAATATCCTGCTCCAACTGCAACCATCTCATTGCGTGTTTGACAGCGCAATTGACAGCATAGACATAAATCAATAAATGTCAAAATAACTACCTTGAACTTGAAGTGAAGGTCACTTGCTGTTCGCTGACTGACAAGTTTAAAATATCCGGGCCGGCACTGCAAGCTGCGCTTGATTCAAGCAGTATTAAATCTTAGCTGTCCAGAGAATATGGATTTCTTGTCGACTACAGGACATTGCCCGCATGAAATTGGTGAACGGAATAAGAAAATTTGCAGTAAGGATATATTTTTAGAAATTTCGTTGGACGTTACAGATTGATAAAAAGGTTACTGGGAGAGCAATTTTCATGAAGTAAGAAGCAGACATGGACAATACATCTCAAACGCGGTCCTGTCGGTGTTTGAATGGTTTCTTTGCCGGCTGAGCAATGGGATCCTCCTTTTGTGTTAACTCCACCTACAAAAAAGAAATAATTCTCATTCTACCTAAGAAAAATTAAGGTAAAGACCACTCAGGTAACCTGCACAGTTTTCAGGGTCATCTATATGACAACGTAGGAGCTTACCTTACTTCTCCGATTGTAAAAAAGTAGACCGAAAACTTCACAGCTGAATGAACTCAATTCATATTTATACCGCTATGAGTATATAGGCAAACAATTTAAACTCACCATATGTCGCCAATTAAGTAAGTTATTTGGTGAATTATCCAGAGAGTTACTCAAATATGTCCTGAAAATATATTTTTGCATCGGAGACATCCTCATCAATACAGTAAGTTAGAAAGTTATTAAAGGTATTCATTCTTGATCAATTAAGCAGTCTGGAAGTTAATGCTGAACCACAGTTATTGTTGTTATAACATAGACAACTGATCCTCTGCCTAAATGCTTATCACGCACTCCATCTGCTGAAGCGTCGTAAACCTCAACTAGGCTTAGTAAACATGCTATTTGTTAAAAAGGCCACTTATGAAGTTTCGAAAACATGTATGAAGGAGAAAAGTTGACAGGGGATGAGATCAGGGCCACACTGAGGAACCACAAGCCAGTGGTCCTTATAGTACAGGAACCATGGTAATAGGGATTTTATGAGTGGTGTATATGAGAAACGTAAGGCCAAACCTGTGTCTGTCCCCCAGTGTAGGGAATTGGCTCTGAAAAGAAACCACACTTCCGTGCTTTTTTCAACGAAAATTGATGTCTCACGAAAACTAACACGCTAAGGGAAAACAATCGTTGCAGTATTGCCAAAAAATAAATAACCAAGTGCGACTGCATTGTCTCTTCCTAGCCACCAACCTCTACCTTTATCCTAACGGAAACCTTAACCCTAATTCGTTTTCCCTAACCCAATCCCTACCCCCTAACAACAATCAACCACTCGAAACAAACTCAGGACCCATTGTGGCAGCCACAAGGGCCGACACCCCTCCCTCACTTCTAAGACTAAACCTAAGTCCGCAGCCCATAAATGAATTCGGATCTGCAAAGAAAACAGTTTCGTGCTTTTTACCACCAATTGATTTTGCAGGACACAAACACACCTACCGAAAACAGTTTCAGTAGCCAGACAAAAGCGAAATAAATAAGTGCTACCGCGCTGTCACCACCGGTATGTCAAACAACATACAATTTAGGCTATCAGTCTGCAATTCCGGACTTGTTTCCGAGTTCGCCACCAGAGATATGTGAAAAACAAAATAAGCTCTTCAAATGGGAAAACATACCTTCCTAATATAAAAAGTAATGGCCTGTCACTCATTATGGACTTGAAAACCCCCCTTACACTTGCAGCCATAGCCTACGAACTCGTTGAGAAGGATTTACAGACTGCGCACGAACATCGACCTGTAAAAGTTAGAAAATTGATTCTTGAAGGAATATGGGGTTGTATTTTGGCGCTAAATGTTGCAGCTGTAAATAGAAATGATGAGTCCGTATCAATTGGGACTATTGATCTTATCTATTCGACGTTAAATCTGCGAAAGCATAAAATACGGAGTGAGAGCTCCTGTTCGTTGATTTTTTGGCTAACAGATACTCAAATGACAAAATTGAGAAAATAGTCTACACGAAAACTGCAAACAAGTACAAATCCACATTCTAATGCATAGTTTAAATCATTGCAGGGTGCTCTCAATGGAAAGTAATTAGACATTACAATAAGAGTGAAAGAGAACCATTACCTGTACAACCAGAAAGACAACTCTGAACAACTAGCATTAAATATCTGATGGCTCATAGTTGACAACTAAATCATGACGATGACAAAATGGATCACCACCTAAAGAAAACATGCGCCTCTCTGTGCTCCATGATATTACTGCAGTTGTTAAACGTGCGATTTTTTCATCGAAATTGCAGCAGTCAACTTTTATGCTTGCATAAGCAACTCAGCTGCATCTGATAACTCAAAATTCAAAAAATAGCTTGCCAAAAAGTATACTATTAATTTTGAAATCGAATGCACAGGGTCAAGGGGAGGGCTTCACGACGAAAGGAAATGCGAACAGTTTGTCCGCTGTACTCTGGAGTGGCCTTATATTAACTTTCTGTTTATGGCACAACTGTCATAAGCAGTGTGAAGAAAGCTGGTTTTACTTACGTAATCGTTTTGGACTTTCTGTAGCTCATTTAAGGCATCTGTAAATTCTTTGAGCATGTGTTCAACCGTAAAGGCGGGTTGTTCGTTTGCGGCCTTCTTCTGTTCTATGTACGATCTGTACTGTTCTATGCTCGCCTCAAGCTGAGTTTGCATATGCGGAAGTGCTTTGGCCAGGTCCTAAAATACCGAAAATATTGGGAGACGGCTTTTTCACCTACCATTTCAGTAATTCAACAATTTCGTACACTATCAGTTCATCGAGATATGATAGATATAAAAAGTTGAATAAGTTTGCGCCGGGAAACCGACCAACCGCTGCATCTGTTTAAGTAGACAATTATCTACGAATTCTGAGGGGATCAGAATTCGCATAAGGAATTCCAATCTTTGTACAGAAAAGATTCCTTTCCCACATTTCCAGTGACTACATCGCAAAACTGACATTACGTTTCTGCTGACTGGTTGATGTAAAATATTTAGTGAATATATGTTCTCGGCATTCACGAGGACGCCAGTAAATGTCCTCTATTCAATTGCCATCTCTTATAAATCCCCACAATCCGATACACCGCTAATCTGCTAATATTTCATCTGCCCACTGTGCTGAGTTCGACTCAACCTCCTTGAACTCTGAAAACACAGAGCATTCTTATCCACAGCACCGAATTTTTAATTTTTCCCTCATTACGTCAATCAACGTTCACGTCATCATGTCACTTATATCATCACTATAACGATAACGGGAAGGGAAAACAGGTAAAAATAAACCAAAATAAACCAAATAAACCAAAATAAACCAATGCTGATGAGCCAGAGAAAGGTTGCTTCAAATGTTGTTTGGATCGATTGTGCGATTTAATCGTGGTGGGTAAACAGCAGACAACGTTTGTTGCACAGTCAGGCTGTTGATAAAATAGCTTCGAAGATCTCGGTAGATTTCTTCTTAAAATAAGAGACTTACCAACGTCCTAATTATGTTACAAATGGACATGAGTTAATCAAAAATGAAAAATGGAAAAAAATGAAAAATGAAAATGAAATGAAATGAAATGAAAATGAAATGAAAATGAAAAATGAACAGATCTTATTACAAGGAAGCTCTGCAATTTGCAGTGCCTCCCATTCAACCAGAATAAATGGTAGCTTCATGCGCTCAAAGTACATGAACGAGCGTTTACCTTATGAAACGATTACCAAAAACACTTGAACTGTAGACAGTTGAAATAGCAGAAGACGATCATAGTTAGTAAAGAAGTTTGATAAACAATATGATGCAAATTTTTTAAAATGCGGTTGATTTACGGTGTAAAAAGTTTTCAAGCATATGAAAATTGCCAAGAAGTCTTTCTTTCTCAAATCGAACGTTTTTGGATTTGCCTTTTTTTCACACTAGGCTGATGCATTAGCTTAACACAACTTTAACTGACCTGCATTAAGAATACGGCTAAATTACTTCTTTGAAGACCCATTTCTTGCCACATCAGCCTTCCTTGTCTTTGTCGGCATTGTTAATCTACTACTACTACTACTACTACTACTACTACTACTACTACTACTACTACTACTACTACTACTACTACTACTACTACTACTACTACTACTACTACTACTACTACTACTACTACTACTACTACTACTACTACTACTACTACTACTACTACTACTACTACTACTACTACTACTACTACTACTACTACTTTTACTACTTCTACCACTACTACAAATACTACTACTACTACAACTAGCCGCTGTACAGCTGCCGGTGGACTCGATAATGAGCCCCAAGACAGATCGGGACGAGTGAGTTCCGTTAACAATCGGCAAGCATTAATCAACTTTTCTTGTCATTAATCTGGAGAGGAAGTCAACAACTGCCACCCTCATCTCATTTGTTACTCTCGGCGGTGATTGATTATTCAGTAGAGAAGTCATGCGGTTGATTTCGCAAAGACTTTTTATAACTTCGGCAACTCTAGTTAATTCTAGATTGATTTCTTATGAAATCCTGCTCAGCCAGTGGATCCAAATTGCTGGATTCCATACCTTGCGGTAGGCTGGACGGGTAACGTGCCTCAAGTGTGATTATACCCAAGGCTCCCAGTGGGGGTCCGTAGCTCAAGTGGTTAGAGCGCTGACACTAGTGATGCCTGCCCTTTACTGTCGTGGGTTGGAATCTCACCTAGGTGGCTTAGATTTTCCCAGTTGAATCAAATGAACTATTTAACGATGAAAAGGCGTCGAAGTATGACGCCTGGAACTTGTCCAGTTAAAAGGCCGACAGTGACAGGTTTTCTAAATTCAAGGTCAGGAAGAGAGTGTCAGTATTTTCTGCAACATAGAGTTTACAAGCGGCCCAGCAGGCAGTGCCAGCAATACCCCAACCGAATCGAGCGCTAGGCTTTGAAGTTGTTTTTGACAGCGTGAGGTGTTAGTGTGCGCCTGCGCACGTCCGACTGCGACCAATAATTGAAGAGGTAAATATCGATCGAAATCATTGTGTTGGCAAGCCGAAGGCTGAATCACGTGACGCTAGCAGTTAACCGAAAAAGGAGTTCGGTCACTGGCGCCGTGCGGAGTAAACCACTACCCATCGCAATTATTCAACTTCGAACCGGAGTGACAAATATCACATATTTGGACTTGACCCTCATGATAACTCGTCCTTACTTTAGTCAGCAGACCTATTTTGTGTCTTCCTTCTCCAGTAGTCTGTTAAAGAGATACACGTATACGACAAGGCAAATAATTGGGGAAAAGGTGGGTTGTACGTGTAATTTCGAAAAAAGCTCCCAAGTGTCTTCTAATTTCGCATAAGTTCTGGCAAGATATTACCATTTTCAGATTTTTGAGAATCAAAAATAAAGGCGGACAACGAAATGGAGGAAGACTAAGTAAGAGACAAGCAGATCAGTAGCTTATCAGCTAGGCAAGTTTAAACAAAGCATCACTGGCTAAAAAACGAGCTGCAGACCCTGTGTGAGCTCAGGTAGCAACAATGAGACGTATAATATACGCAGTTTCATTAGCTAACTCACATGAATCTTTTCAAGGTCATCCGCCATCCCCGTAGCTGGATCCTTTTCTGTGACGCTGGAAAGCAAACGTTGAAGCACACAGGTGACATTCTTAATGTTTTGGAAGTCATTTTTCAGCTTTCGTATTTCCTCGATTGGAGAGGCCTGGTGACGAAGGGCTGCACCTGTAGATTTCTGTAAGTAAGCATTTACGTTTGTAGTGTTTTGCACTAAAAGGTATTGTAAATCATAGTAACAGGAGACCCCTACCGAAATTCATTTTCACAGATACACGCCAGTTATCAAAGTGTCCTGGACAAGTGTAAGCGTAATTCATTTTAAAATAATTCTCACGTTTTCACAAATCACCTGAACCTAGGTTCTTTTACTCATTTTAAGAACAGAGGTTTTCCAGATGCGCTAACTTAATAGTTTTATAATCTGCCTAAACAAAGTTCTTACGTAAGTCTTATCTACAGTCTGCTCAGGAGTAAAATTAGTAGGAAAAAGTGCTTAGAAACCGGTGTCTATGTGAGCATGTTATTCAACCACATAAAGTAAGGCAGCAATGAACTAGGAATAATCCATACAAAAATTCCTTTAAGTACAGCAGACGTGCTATCTCAAGTAATATTGTCCGAAATGTTAGAATGTGTTTTCGATTAAACAATTGTTAAATTAGGACTGTAGTAAGAATTATTACACAGAATAAACTCAAGATATTTCAGTCACGCCAAAATGTGGCTTTTCAACGTTTTTAGGACTCCTTCAATAATTGTACTCTGAAAAAATGGCTACTTTATTAGTACAAATTTTTCGTTTAACTTTAGCCAATGCCATACCTTCAAGACATTATTATGGAGAACGGTACATAACTATTTTTCATTGTAATCATTTGGCAGAAGTTGACATTTTGAAACATCTTATACGGGATGAATTTTGGTTTATGAAAACATTTCGATGCCTGCATAATTTTGAGCCCGATCTATTCTTACGCTTGGGTTTGGGATTTTCAAATTACAACCTGTCTATTTTCCGTGCAAGGAAATTCCTAAATTCCTTTGCACTCAAGAGAAAGACTTTGCATAGAACCCAGTAAGGTTTGCAGGATTAAGTTGCATGCCTGAGAAGGAGCAGTACTATATGGTCGGATAAAATGCTTTTCAAATGAACATCACACGGTCTTAAAAATTCTCACAATTGGAAATTTATTGAAAACCGAAAACTACCCCTTATCCAATAGAGCATTTGGAAAAGCCTAACGTGCTACCAAATTGTAAATGAAAAATAGTTTTTCAAGTTTTTAAAAACAGCGGTTTTAATCTTTAAGGGCATAGAAAAGCAATGAAAAAGATGCGTACTAAAGAAACAGTCATTTTGTGCGAGTGGAAGGTTTTTTAGGTGGCTGCAATGTAGCTTTTTTCAAGGCCAGCATCCGGACGTGAATGCAATGTCTTAGGATCTGGCTGCTCGTTAATAAATTTTAAAACTATCTTTCTGTATTTCTTCGCATTGAAAACAAATTTGAGAAGTATGGTTTGCATGTCAGCACCTGGCACAGTTAGTTAGGCCATAAAAGATACGATGGTGTATGTTTGAGATATTCCAGGTGGCTGCCAATTCAACAGTGGATAGCAAAATGCAGCCGTCAAATGAAGACATGGTTTTAGACAACCTAGTTTTAAGATCATGTTGCGGTTTCCTCATTGTGACGACATCGTCCTGACGCCTTGCCGGTTTACCGCTTCTGTCGCTTTCAACTCAACCCATGGCATGCAGCACCGTGATACCGTTTGGGTCTTTAATGACTGGTCAGAGTCGAAAAGTAGTCAGTCTCACGCTCACACTTCAACAACAGGGAAGACTGACGGTTGGTTTTATTGAATTTTGCTGTTATTTCCCTCGGCTCTCCCAACCTCACTAGAGCTTGTCCTACCCACGTTTTCGACCTTTGAACAGAGAATTTGCCCTTTGGCGGCTCATCCCACTGCTGCACAAACTATCTAGTCGCATTGACTGTCGGGGGACCCATTGACGAGTCGAACCCCTCTTAGCTGTGCCATGTAGCGGCAGAATATCGCCGAAACACGTGTCTGGACTTTGAGCTAGCACCTGTGCTGATAGCATTGTCCATAATTTCGTAAGTTATAGTGCTGACAGCTTGTTGGCTACTTGTGAATATTAAGCGGATACCCCAAAGTGGCTGGTGGGCTACGGCCCAAATATTCATATAAAATTTTGGTCTGTCCCTGTTGACCCTCGATTATCCTGATCTGCTTTAAATTAAAAAGTAATTTCAAAGGAAATTAAAAAGTTACAATTTTCAGCATGCAATAAGAGTAGGGTCTATGTTGTAAAAATTAAGCTGGTCTTATGATAAAGTAGACAACTCGAGGAAACCAAGCTCTACCATTGCCAGGGGTAAAAAATATCGAAATGCATCTGGTAGATTTAAAATGTTTGCTGCCGACGAGTGAGAACCTGGTCTTGCCTGAATCTATCTTTGTGCAAAATACTCTTCAGCATGCACTTAGTCACTTTTAAATACGAATGTTTTAATACGAATAAATGCGTACTAGTAATGTTTTCCGAAGAACTTTTTGCGCGTACGTAAGCCAAATATCAACCGAACGATGAGTGTTTACACATTATACACTGTATAATGTGTGTATATGTGTACTGCCCTTTTAGAGTTTTTTTAAAAATAATCCAATACTTTTTAAAACTATGAAGTTTCCAGAAAAAATATGTAATATGTAAATAATAAATATGTAAAATTATGCATCAAAATGCAGATGACGACAACAAAAACGTTCTTGTGTGTCTTTTCAAAAAAAGTGGTGACAGGTGTGTTACGCTGCACAAAATGGAATAAAAAATGATTAAAACTGGATACTACAAGAAATGCTTGGTTAGAGCTCTCCTATCGCGAGGCTTTCAGTAGAGAACCGATAACGAATTTATATTTCTTTAAACATTTTCCGTATATTATATTGGCCTTTGGTCATGCGTTGACCTACGCTCAGCATACGCACGCTGAAAGCGATGATTCTCCTAGGAAAAATGCTAAGCCATTGTTGATTCTTGTAAATTGGTTTCTATTGAACAATGATGCGCGTTCAGTGAAAGGTATATTACAGGGTTATTGCTTGAGCACTTCAATTCTTAAAAGACTTATTCATAATTTAGTTCAGCAGTCTGCATAAGTATGTGTTGGAAAAACCTATTCAGCGTTGAGTATAGCGTAGACGTTTTACCACCGCTGAAATTATTCTACAGATTGGCTGTCAAGTGCTTCGCCTGCGACATACCATTCGAGTAAGCCATATCCTGCAAAACCAGGAATGCCACTAATAAAATCGAAGTCTTGGTAGGCTTTTCTTTTCATCTGGAAATTCGCTTAACAAGCAATTTGCAAAATAATTTCCAGGTTAGTAACTAGGTGTAAGACGAACAAAGCTATGCTGCATGCGGTAGATGAAAGCTTAACTACCAGTTACAGGTCACACTCGTCCCATTCGGCCTTGGGGCTCACTCTTGTGCCAACTGGAGTTGGGTATAGCTGGCTGATGATGGGTTATAAGCCAGAAATAACCATTTTAATTTCCTTGGTTTTTGTGTTTACTGTTCGTATGATTGAGTTATCTTTTGCTTGCGTGTGGAAATATGTATCTGCATTACAAAGGGTAACCTTGCGCCAAATTCCAGCTAGCCAGAAGCAGGGTTTATTGAAGAGTTAGCCCAACGAGTGTCAGGCTTACGGGGCTTATTTTTTCGAATTAAGGTTATGATTTTGTGACAAGTAATTTTAGGGTTACAGATTTAGTGTAAGTATAAGGTAAAGGCTTAATGTTTTGAATTAAGTGCTAGACCGTTTATAGTACTGGGCATCCATATCCACCTCTCCGACCATATATTTTTAGAAAAAACACAAACGCAAACCGAATCCGATGGTGGCACTTCATCAATGACGTGAAGGGCATCGGGTGTGCCTGCCCCAGCAGTCAGCGATGCATCCTGAGTACCTTCAAGTGTCTCGCTTACAATCTGTCCTGGACCCGCTTCGCTCGGCTCTTCCTTCTTCTCTGCTGGCGATGGCTGGATATTCTGGAACAAAAAGTCAGCCAGGCACGATGTGCGTATGTACATTTTAACTAGTTTACTGTATGTAGTACTGTGCCTGCTACCCCCACTACCATGAATGACATCCCCAGCCTCTACTGATTTCTCCTGCCCACACTCAGCCTGCAAAGTTCAACTCACGCATCGGCCTTGATCGGTCACCTGCGAATCCATCGTACCGAGGCCGGTAAACCAGTGCCTGGGCTCCGGACATACATTCGATGCGCCCGCCTTCACTGCCCTCACTGCTCCCACACATTGGGTAAACATCACTTGGGCATATTTGGACACATACGCCTCCACGAAACCTGCGTTAAAACCAACGGAGGCTAAGCTACATCAGCGCACATTACCGAAACACCCTCAAAAATCACTCCTTACCAGATATCATGGTTTCTTAGAAACCATGGCTGGGAAGGCTGCCAATCTGACGTTTCCACCAGACCGCCATCGGCTCAGTTTATGTGCTATGAGTGCCGAGTGGCTAACCAGTGGACTGGGAGTCAGACGGCGATGGCTCCTCCATATCCCCTGAGTAAGTAAATCTTGGTGTTTGATTTATGGGGCCAGGTCGTGCTGTGGCGCGCGAAGACGGGTACGCTAATCCGTCAGTTAATGCGGGCTCACTCCCACATCATCAGGCAACTGATCGGCTCTGAGAGTGGTCTGATGGTGGGGTGGGGGAGAGAGTGAGGTCGACAGCTCAGCGCATTTTCCTTACTCATAAACAATCTGACGTGCTTGAAATTATCCTGGTGCGCCAAAAGCCGTGGCCAAAGGCTGCCAACCGACTGAATAACTCGACCGCCTGGTTAATGGTGTGCTCTTCATGTGTAGTGGCTGACCGGCGGACTGAGAGTCCAGCTGCAATGGCTCCTTCTTAATGTGGCCTTTATGGCACTCTCACCTGATGATCTGGCCAGGTGTGGTGGTACGCCGAGTGGGTACCCGGCCACGCCAGCCATCTGCGCCCATTTCCACCTCCGGTCTTCTGGCCCGTGCGTGACCGGGCTCAGGTGGGGAGGAGAAGAGTGTTCGCAACGTTAAGTGCTGCGATTAGAGGTTGCCAACTGAAAATTACACTCAGACTCCTGTTAGTCCAATGTTGTGTGAGGGCTGATCATGATCTGGAGAGTCAAGGTGATGGCTCTTTCTTAACGTGACCTCTGGCTATCTCACAAGTGAGATTTTAAGCCGCCTAACCCCTGCTGTGTGAAATCCTGGTGCTCGTTTGGGGCCAGGAAGAAAATGTAGTACACGTAGACGAGGTCACCAGCAGCGCCCACTTCCGCATCAGACAACTGACCGCCTCGACAGCGGTTTGACTGCGGGGGTGAGGAGACAGCAGGTTGACAGCTCAGCGCATTTTCTCACTATAAACAATCTGACGCGTTTGAAACTATCACGATGCGCTAAAAAGCCATGGCTTGGAAGGTTAAGCACCGACTGAATAACTCAGGATCACCGGTCAACCAATCGTGTTTCGTGTGTAGTGGCTGACCGGCGAAATGAGTAGCCGTAATGCACGGCTCCTTCTTAATGTAGCCTTTATGGCACCCCTCACTCCGTGGGATCCGGTTTCAGGTGTGGTGGTACGCCCAGGGCGGCCCAGGCTGCGCCAGCCACCTGGTGTCCTCCCCACCTCCGGTCTTCTTGACTCTTAAGAAACCCGGGGTTCAGGTGGGGTGAGGAGAGAGTGTGTGGTAGCTGCAGCAAGGCTACTTCACTTAAAACTCATTCACGCGCAAGTCACCGTCCCTTGCACCTGGCTTCCATTACGTGGAGCATATGGTGGACATCGTCAAAAATCAACGGTTGAAACCATCGTGTGTGTGTGTGTGTAAGGTTTGAGGTTATTTGGTCTATCCAGCACCTTTTATGCTATCCTGTGGCCCAGTTTCTTAATTCCAATTTCGGTATCATACACTGGGCTCTTTTGCCTCAAAGCTACCAGATTTCTTCTTCAAACCTTTTAATGTGTATCGTATATCGTCATTCAAAAGCATGTAGGTTTAAATACCTTTTAAAAGCTGCTATGATTGAAATGTAAAATAGAGGTCCAAACAAAGGTTGGAAGGAGGATCGCTGCATTACTGTCGTATGCATACGTCCAGTCTAACTCTGTGGTATTCCCTTATTTGCGTTCCATTAATTGAACATTTGAGGTGTTTTCTGGGCACTGTAAATAAAGAGTACAAACGGGACATGTGAAATATAACAGTTTTCATTCGAAATTGGTAAAGTTTTCAAAGTTTTCACGTGTACCTTGGATCACAGAAAATGTGGTTTTGACGAAGATTTTTGAAATTTGTTAAGCTAAAGGTGTTTATTTTATGAGATCTATCTTTTGGCGACATTTTTACATAATTGTCTCCAATATGAAGCACATGTATTTCTATTATCTAACGCCCAGGTAATCTGTCCTATTCCTCTATAGTGGACTTACTGATTTTAATGCTCGTGCTTGTGAAAAAGTTTATCAAAAGCATCTACAAAAACCTTGTCACATTATGTGCGAAATTATGGGACATTACATAACTGCTTTCTGGACCATCTAGGTCAAAATGCTCTAGAAAAAGATCTGTTTGGTTCAGTTTCTTAAAAGATATGAACCTTTTCTTTTCCTGTTTTAGAAATTTGCAGAATATTAACATAAATGACTTTATGTTAAAAACCTTACTCCGCTTACTTTGACCAGATGGGCTAAGCTTTTAAAACAGCTATTAAAACCAGAAGGGAGTGAAACGGTTAGGATAATCTGATATGAGAGCAATTTCCTTGGCGGAGCTGTTTCAATAACATCACAGACAACGCCTTTGAAAAACCTTATTGTGTACATGCCAGTTTGTCATATACATCTTTGTACGTACTCGTAACAATGTAAACTATACAAATAGTATTTACAAATTAGAAGTAGCATTGTTTTTACAAAATCAACTCATGTCTAGAGTTGACATGGTATTACTTCGGGTAGATTGTCGAGGGAAAACAAAGGAACGCATACAATTATCCAAGCAATTCTTGAAAAAGCTGTAAAGGAAGTTGCCTCCACGACTGAGTACGTGAAGATCATTCAACTGTTTTTACTCACCCGTTATGTGAAGAATTTAGACCGGCGTTAAGCCTGGACATTTTTCCTGCGCAGCTTCATTTCTTGTTTAAAAAGATGCGGCGGGATGTGCCACTGAAAGACATGTCCACAAAGCGCAACCCTTTCTCAAGGCCGTTTATTGTCTTTTTAAACTAAGATAAGATCACCTAGTTGCTGCCTGTACCACAGGAAATAAATTTTTGGCATTCCAGTGTCTCTATGTAAGCGTGGTAGTTTAGACCTCTTACTAGCTTTGTTGCACGACGTTGTACTTTCTCGATATATATTTTGTCATTTGCGAGCCATGGCCACCACGCCTGTATGCCATATTCTAGGTGATGTCGAACGAAGGTGCCATAGACCTTACCAAAGAGGTCTTTGTCGAAAGGTACAAATGCTCTTGATAGCTTGCAATACTCGCATGGTGGTGTTTTGCAGCCTTGACGCATTGCAATGATGACTTTCCAGATTGCTCTCGTATCCAAACACCGAGGTCATTTTGTGAAGATTCGATGTGAATTTGAGGGTAGTTGAGGTAATATACACTCAATTTGGCAGTTGGAAAATAATTGGTTTGACTTAGGTGTAGAATAACACACTTTTGCACATTGAAATGTAGGAGCCATTTTTCGAACCATGTTTGCCGTCTACGCCAATTATTTTGCAGAGAATTTTGATCTCTCGGGTCTTTAATGACTTTCCACAGCTTAGTGTCATCGGTAAACATGATCTTACCGCAGTTCAGTTCCTGAAGACTGTCATTTACATAAAGGATGAAAAGTAGGGGACCAAGAACGGAGCCTTGAGGAACGCTACTAACCACATTCACCCAGTCCGATTTATCCTTCCGATAGAGACGCGTTGCTTTTCAAACCAATCAGAAATGACTTTATCCAGTTAAAAGCTTTCCTGATGCCACGAACCCTCAGTTTGTCTAAAAGGCGTTGATGGGGCACGCTGTCAAAGGCTTTTGCGGAAATCCGATGCACACTGCATCTATTTTGAAGCCCCTTCTATGGCAGTCGGTCTTGACTTCGAGAGAAGTAAGCAGGTTTTGTAAGGTAGGCGCCTTTGCCGAAAACCGCATGCTGAAACAACATTTGAGAAAACGCATGCTTTACAAGGACTTCCATTGTTTTGTAGGAAAGACAAGTCAAGCTTTATAGGTCTTAAGCTGTATGCTGCCATCTTGCTACCTCCCTTTGAGCATAATGGAACGATGTTGACTGTCTTCCACAGCGTAGGCAAGCTCCCTGTTCTCATTGACAGCTCGAACAGAGATGAAAGACGCATGGCTAGCTCGGCCGATAGTTCTTTAAGCATCAGCCTTGGAACCCCATCCGACCAGAAGAGTTGTCTGGCTTAATTTGGTTGAGGACCCGTCTGACTTTGTCAATTGAAAAGGCTACGGCTTCAATGACAGCCGTATCTTCACCCATAGCAACTTCTGGAGTTTCATCAGAGGATTCTACCGTAAAATGACGATCTAAAACACTGGGACTATAGGTGTACTTTCGGTGGTCCTTCTGTTAATATGTTCCCTTGCGGCCATCTTTGGACTCGTAGTTTTGTCCCGGTGCTTTCGCCGACTCGCGCATTTACCCATAAAAACATTTTCGGCATATTTCTGCTTCTGTTGTCAGTTGACGCTCGAAGGTAGTTCTAGCAATCCGTATTTGCTTACAGCATTCATTTCTTTGCTTTTTATATTCGGCAAATGATATGGGATCTTGAAGATGCAAGCACTTTTTCCAGCCAGTCTCTTCTTTCTTTATGCTCCTTTTTATCGTCAGATTGATCCATGGAGATCGGGCATATGGGTCTTATTATTTTCTTTTGGGCAATGGACTTCAATTAGGCGCTTTATAATCCCTTTGAAATACTGCCAGGTTTCGTCGCTATTGACGTATTGACTAGCTAGGTTTTCTGCGGAAGCATTATGTCGCATTGTGTCGAAATCCCCTTCCAAATGTTTCTGCGCCTCTTTATTTGTGGTTGTGGAAATAGGACAGAACACCGCAGGTAAAGCAATAGAGTCACTTCACCCTTTGTAATGGTTGTGAGTTCACTTCTCTATGCCTTTTTTCTTTACTGAAAACGAGATCTCAACAATTTAATCGTTGACCTTCTCTCAATTTTGGTTCCGAACTCTATGTGCTGGGTGAGGTATTCGACCAGGGAAAATTTTAATTGTTTATAGTCGAATGACGTTGCTGTGGCCTTTACTGTGAGACTTTTCCAATCCATGCCGGTTGCGTCAAAATCACCGAGGCGTAATAAATTATCCTGCTGGAATATCAATTTCAATGAGTTTAGAATTTCCACGTCATCGCTTTTGTTCGAGCTAGGAGGCCATTCGACAATGCATAGGTTAAGCGTCGACAATTGTTTGATTCTAATTTTGCAAGAAATCATTGCATAACTTCGTAAAACTACGTCGGAAATTTCCCTCTGACAGAAGGAAAGTTTTTTGGATAATTAATTTGCCACGCCTCCATCTCTACGTTGAAATTTGTCACAACGGAACATGTGGTAACCCCCCGATACTTATTTCGCTAAAAGCCTATTTCTGCAGTTAGTCACGTCTTTGTCAATGCAATTATGTGTTTTCTGCGCAGAGGCTATGAATTTGCTAATTGAGTTTGTTAAAGAGACTCTGGCAGTTTGTATAGTATATTTCGAGACATCGGCCACTAGTGCTTATGGTAGGCTCAAAGTGTGCACTTTTGATATTCACTAAGCTGTCAGACTGACTTCTTTCAGTCAGAAATTCTCTTTTGACGTTAATTATGCACTCTCTGATTTTTGAGGTGTTTTTGCCATAGCTTCTTTGCTCTTTCAGTTTGTTTTATCAGATGCGTCATTTTCATCCGTTCTTCTGGCCTAGTAGTCAAGTTGGAAAAACACCGGCATGCATATCCCGCAGAGACGGACTTCTTTGTAGCAAGGCCTTTGCCCGCGCTTCGGTTTCTAAAATGCTTTTTGCTGTCGTGGCCGAGAGCTTAGACCAATTTACCTCTAGGTTCCCTAGTCGTATGGCTTTTGAGATGTTACTCGACTCGGCCATCTCTTAACAATGCGAAAATACTCTTGGAAGCGGACCTGGGCTGTGTTAAATTTTCTCCCTGGGAATTGCTGGCGTTGATTTGATTTGCGATTTAGCGACTGCCTGCTGTTTACTTATCACATATTTCAGCTGACGGAACTCTCGTTCTAGTTCACTCATTTCACTTACTCTTAACAAACTGCCCACAGAGCCAAAATGTCTAAATCCGTGAAACATTCAGTCAACCATGTGTTAATTTTACTTTCTTCTAATTTATTGCGTTGCCTCGTTGCTCAGTTCAGGCTATATTTCGTTAGAAGTCTCGTTCTGGATTTGAGGGGCTTGGTTTTCGTTCACATGGTGTGCTCACATCTCGCTGTCGTGTAGTGTAACTGACAGTTTCCTTCGGCCTCATGTAGGCTGTTTGGCAGGCCGACCTTCTGCTGCTCGCTATGTGCAGTGCATGCGGCCTGCCTAGACTCTGGTTTTTGTGGAAGGTCTCGAGGCTACATGGTTTTGCTGCACTACCCGGAGTCTGCCAGCTCTTTAGACTCATTGCCCTGACGAGTACGGTATCACCTCTCGAAATGAGTAGTTATGGGTACGCATGGTGTTCCGCTTATAGTGTCTGTGTCACTGGTAAATCTAGGTACTGTACTCCTGACGAGTCTGGAGTTTGTCGCAAGGAACTGCGGTGAATATTTCTGGCAAAGAAACGGAGACTGGAATGACAATTTCTGGCTTATTATCATACCCAACCCCAGGAGGGGGCCCGAGGATCGAACCCATAACCCGTTGAACAGAGACCCAACGCTCTAACCACTAAGCCACGGGTTCGTTGTTGTCCCGGTTTCCGATCTAAGAACTTCTCTACGCACGAACCAGCCACTAATGCCAGCCACGCCATGGGTCAGAAGTTTCAGCAACGCCCATCACAACTTGGAACGTAAAAGGTTGAATATTCCAGAACTCCCAGGGGACCAAATAAATACAGTGAGTAGGATAAAAGTAAGAATGCATCCTATGTGTTTGTAGTTGACAATAAACCATTTGTTTCAAACCAGTTCTCTTCCTCTTCCAACTACCCATCGAGATATTAAAAAATTTCGGTGAGAGTGTGAATCCTAGAAATGCCAAATTTTCCACAGCGAAAGTTAAGCTCAATTGACGGTGAAGTGGGTTCTCTGTAGACCGTGCCTGGCGCTGGTTAATGTGGGATCATCGCTCTTCTTCGATGTTGCTGAAGATACTATCTTGAAGTGGGCGCAACGGGAGGTGAATGGTCCTTTGAATGGCCGCTGTATTTTATTGAGTCCACAGTCATCCGTAAATAGTAGGTCATGGATGTTGGTCTACGATAATCTTGATCGTACCGCACGCACTGATGCGTGTAAAAGCTGTTCAGCTGGGTTGGTAGGCGATCTTGATTCCTGGTAGCTTCGTCGGTATGCGTCCATCGGCATAGAAGTGAACATTAGGCTAAAGAAGTGTTGGAGCAGACCACAAAAGCTCTTTCCGCCCACTGGTCACTCAAAAAGGATTCTGAGACTGCTCCATGGTGCGTGATATGGGATCATCATTTCATCGTGCAGTTGACGTACCATTTGCGTGAAGTCGCTCTTAACAGCAGAATTTCAGTATGATCCTTTCAGAGTCCATCGCTCTTTACTCAACCGAAGGCTTAGTTCGGATATAAGAAGACATATTTCTTGCATTTGGCGGGTGGCAAAAGATCAGTATCGAAGGTGCCCTGGCTCCTTCGTAATCCACATTAAGCTTTCCGGGAGGAGACATTTCCTAAAAGTGAGTGTTCAGGCAATTGAGAAGGACGCAGGCGAATATTATCACAGCAAGGTTGAAGGGAGAAATACATAGGTGATTTTCACAGAGTTTATGGCTGCCCTTGCCTTCGTAGCTGTATATGACGGTGGCGTCTTTAAAGGCCTGAGAGACTTGTTTTGGCCGCCACTTCTCCTGAAACAGCGATGCCAGTTTGTTTATCAACCGTGGACCACCGTGCTTGCAGAGTTCGGCGGATATAACGTCGGGTTCCCCTGGTTTCCCCTGGAGAGCTGTTACACGCTTTGAGAGGTTAGGCGACAGTAAAGGTTGGTCCTGGTTTCTATTTTGGAAATCTGATCGATGGTAGCGTCGAAGATTGACGATGGGCGGTTGAGGAATGTTCTGAAGTGCTAAGACTAGCGCTTCAGTATCTGCGATTTTCCCGTGAGGAGTATTGTTCCCTCGGAGCCAAGCAGCTGTATGATTCCATTGATTTGCGATCACGGGCTGCTTTGATTGAGAGGAAGAAATTTCGCATTTTATCGTGAGCCGTGTGGCCTTTTTGTTTCTTTTACCTTGCAATCTATCCGGGTCTTCTGCACTTCCATAATTACTGCTGCATCAAATGGCTAGTGTTTGAAAAAAGCTCGATTTGTTTGCGTCGGTTCAGGGTTTGACGCAGGCTTTGCGCACCCTTTCCTGTAAAAAGCGATTCCGGACATCTGCGGCACTACGAGAACTGACCGGTGCTGACGGCATCGGGGAACGTCGGATTCTGTGACGGTCAATCGGTCACTTTCCGTAGTTAACACCACGGGGTCAGTTAAGTTCACTTTTATTAAGAGAAAGATAGGCGAACGCCTTTGAAATAGCTATTGGTTACAAAGTGACTAAGAAAAAGGAGACGTACATAAGGAAAATTCAAAGAGAGATTGTTATCAAATTTGCATGCCAGTCGAATAGAGTAAACATAAAAAAACTCACTTATTGTGGGTAATATAATTACAGGAAATTGAGTAGCTTAGCACGCAGCTGGTGAGTGTGAAGCTTGATGGGTGTCGAGTTTGCACTTAAGTCAATTCACACAGGATAAGATAACGATATCCACGGGCAGAGCGTTCCACGCTGAAAGCACTCTTATACTGTGCGTAGATCAGTTCAGTTAATTGAATTTGAGGGAAATAGAATTACGCCTTGAACTTAGAGTAGTACGAGAGTGAATGGTAGACTTTCCAGAGTCCCATTGTATACTGGTTTTCCTGAGCTATTTTGTCTTAGAGTCCGGTTTGTTTGCTGCCGTATATGGCTATCAAATCGGATATTGGAATGTCTCCTCTGAGCTGAGACATTACATCGACTTGAACAGGTTATTGGGAAACGGTTGCATGACACAGCTTCGAAGAAAAGTCTACTTCCTTTGCATAAAAATCTTCCTTTGAGGCACAACTAGTTTGAAGGGATGCATCCGGAGGTTGTTGTGGTGAGTTGAAAGGAGACGCACAGGCAGGTGCAGTCGAAGCCATGCACGATATGGAAGTTGTACCAAGTCTGTGCAACTGCCCATAAGTCATGAATAGAGATTTATCGTTAACGTGGGATCTCGTTGTAACTAAAACCCTACCTTAACCCTAACCCTTGTCCTCCTGAAACTTATCGCAAGACCCCCGGACTCGGTGGGGGTTGCTATTCCTGTGTCCTGCCAACAGGTAGAGCAAAACAGTTACTACAAGCCACCATGTCCGTTCCCATCTACTGTTATTCCGACTTTGTCTTGCCTTGGTAACAAAGAGTTTAAAGTTTTGAATTTACCTTAACCACCACAGGGGAGGGTGAAGTCTCAGCTAGCAGCAGGAGATGGAAAACGCTGGCTAGAGTGGTGTAATCTGTACAGGAAGCTAGAGCTGCCGTTTGAGACAGCGATTCAAACTCGCTAGGCAAAGAGCGACGCCTGACAAATTGAGAACCCGCACGTGAGATAGGGAGTCAGGGTGGTCTAAGTCTGTAAGATCTGCGCCGGGCCTAGATCAAGGGCTCTCTTACGTAGCCTACCGTTATCACAGTTCGTTCTTCCCGTTTTCTGAGTGACACCAAATATTCGATCGTCACCCTAATATTTAACCTCCCTGGAATTTTGCGCAATGCCAACTGTATTTCCGAGGGGTTTCCTATTCCCGTGTCTGACCCACCTATTTTTTACACATCTATTTCTAACTATTCAGTTTATTAGGCATTTTACAACCTTGCTATTATTCTGCATTGTTTAAGTCAGTGGTTATTAACCGTTAAGCGCTTGTGACTCAACCATCAACTCTCTGACACCGTTATGCCGAGCAAATATTATTTGAAGTTGCAAAAATTCCCATTAAACGATTCAAAAGACAACTTGGCGAGCATACGCGCTGCTTTCGATAACTTCTCTTCAGGCCAGTACAGTTATAGGAAAACGTTGGAACGCAGTAGAAATTTAAAACATGAAATCGATAATGTTCGTCCATTTGTGTGGGTTATCTGAGGAATGTGCATAGGGGAAGGGTGATAAGAGACAATTTGATAGGCGGCAGTAAGTGTTTGGTAGAGCCGTTCTAGGAGAAGGGGAGGACAGAGATGGCGCGGGGGATACATGCAGTTAAGCGGCCGTTGGCCAAGCTAAGCGCGGGGCTTGTACGAGGTTCTTTTGTGCGCACAAGACCGGCTTCTTCAACCTAATGGCAGTCGCTTCTGCTGCTGCTAGTAGACGTTGACCCAGTGGCTTGGGGTAGTTTGGTGGGACCTTATAAATTACACGGAAAGCTTCGCTGGGGTCCACACTATGCCCGGTGTCAACAAGATGTGCAAGGATGGCGCTTTTTATGCTCTTTGACTTCCCCTTTGCTCAGCCATGCTGGGATGTGTTCTTTTATTCTTTTGGATAAGCGCCGACTCGTGCGACCAATATAACCTGCTCCACAGGAGCAAGTAAATGAGTAAATGCACATGGAGGTGGTCTGAGTCGGCAACCTATCCTTGCCTTCGCCTGGTAAAAGAGGGTTGGTTGAGAACACTATCTGAAGTTTCGCTGCTGGGAACGTTTGTGTAACGGCTTGGTTAAGGCGTCTTTTCAGTAGTTCACTAGCCGAATCCCCTTGAAAGGGCACTTTGAGGAATAGAGTTTTCTTTTCCACAGTATCCTTGGCAGGTTTCACTGGTCTAGCGACAAGATGCTTTGTAATAAATCGATCTGGGTATCCATTCTCTCGAAGTAGGTTCTGGATCTTCATCGATTGGTCCAGCTGCACAAGTTTAGGCGCATGCACACACTTCGTGTCGGGCGAACAACCTACTCGGCTGATGAACATTGCCGGCAAAGACAAAAAAGATTGGAATGAACATTTCGAACTCATTAGCTATCATCAGCTAGTCATACCGAATCCCAGGTGGTGCACCAACCGAGGCTCGAACCCGTGACCTATTGATCAAAAGTTCAACGCTCTAACGCTTGAGCCGAAACGGCCGGACATATGGCTGGTGAGCTGAGTTTACGCTCTCTTGCCTCAGTCGATGTTGTCTAACTACATCTTCCACTGCTTTTAGTTCAGGCAACCTTGAATTGCCGACCATTGCAGCTCGAAAATTGTGGTTAATGCGCAGAGCCACCGCCCTCCATCATTTATATTTTGATATTTCAGAAGCGCCTCCTACTGACCACCTCCCTGAATTATAATCTTCAGCATTAGGGCCACTTTTTCCCATTTCGTTGCCACAGTGACAAAGGAGTGTGGCTTCAGAGCGCCAGTAGACGCGACAGGAGGACCAACTGGGGGGTGGATACAAGGAGAGCGAGCGCGCGAGCGAGAGAGAGAGAGAGAGAGAACGTGGTTTGTACACTGTGCGGCTTAACAGCCAATGGAGTCGGCGTCCCACTCTTCGGGTCCTGAGAGCTCCGCGGACGCAGCCATGACTCTTTTCTTCCGCGTCAACTCCGGTTAGATGACTCATGTAAAATAGTCTGTCATCCCATATGATATGCGTGTGCGTATGTGTGGTGGCTTTTTTTCTCTGTCCCCAAAAGAAGACACGGATTGCTGTCCCTTCGTTTATTTTCCCTCTCTGTCATTTTGCTGTCAAAATGGAGAATTTTTGCAGGGAACAGAATGCAGGTCTGTGTTTCCAGTGCAGGAGACTTGCAGTACGCACGCCACGAACCCTCGCTTGACCTACTGCTTTTCAGTCTAGTCGAAGGAAACTGAATGATGCGTGATAATAAGTGGGAATAACTGGCGTTCCACGCCAAAGTTTGATTATTTTTTGGAAAAGTTTTCTAGCATCTCAGAAGAAGAAGAAGACGAAGAAGAAAGAGAAGAAGAAGAATAAGAAGAGGAGGAGGAGGAGGAGGAGGAGGAGGAGGAGGAGGAGGAGGAGGAGGAGGAGGAGGAGGAGGAGGAGGAGGAGGAGGAGGAGGAGAGGAGGAGGAGGAGGAGGAGGAGGAGGAGGAGGAGAAGAAGAAGGAAATCACTGGAATATGGTGTTTATTGGCCTGGCATTTCAGATCCTCTCTCGAACCCATCATCAGAGACAATCACAGAAAATGGTACTTGGAGTGGTTACCAGGCCACCAAAGGCCTTCTATCGCTGGCAGTCCTCATGTTCATCGCTAAGAGTCGTAGTTGATACGATGATTGCTTTTTTGGTCCATACTCGAGTCGTTAACGGCCATGATTTCATCCCCGTTGTTGATTCTTGGCGTGACAATTACTCGGCCATGTGGCTCGCTGTTACAGGAACTGCTGGTCACGCGCATCCATCCCGCTAGACAAGCAATTTTGCCCAGATAAAATCGCAACACAGAATATGGAACTGCGAGGTCATTTCGTTTATTAATCGACTGTGGGCCACGAACCACGACTCAAGCAGTTCACGGCTCACGCGGTTGTCATCTCTGGCGAGAATTTCAGCATAATCAAACTTGAAGGTGTGAACGTGTCCTGTCGCATGAGCCGCGACCCGAGAGTTAGAGTCCTTCCTCCTCACTGCTGTCGTCTGCTCGGCCATTCGCGTGCGGAGTAGTCTCCCAGTTCCTCTGACGTATTTGCTTTGTCCGCAACTGCACCAGGTTCGGTAAAGGACTCCGGAAGTTTCTTACCGTGGTAGCGGGTCTTTTGTCCTCATTAGTTGGCACCTGATAGTTGCTTCTAACCGGTGTGTGCAGGAGTCAAGTCTATTTTTACTTCCATCCCCCAGGATCTGGCAGTCGAGACCGTTGAGCTACCCCTACATAGCAAATATGATGAAATGGAGCATCGCCTCGGGCATGCACAAATCATCCAACCCAATTGTGGGAACACGGCGTTTAAATTTCAATAGGTGAACATTCTAGTACACTGTTCGGTAAGGATTGCTCGTATGGCCTCCTAAACAGAATACGGAAATAGGGATGCCCCGCCCAAGTAAGAAAGGTGACCCTGCACATAAGGGCAGGAAGGATAAATATTTCCGTGTCTTAAACTTCACACTCACTCTAACATAAACCTAAACCGTAGCCCTAATCTTAACCCTAAATCCTAACCGTACAATTTATAGTAAGCCTAAGCCCAACTCCAAATGTAACCCTAAGTTACCCTTTTTATATAGTGTGTTTTAAGTAAATTTCCCAAACAGAATGTCTAAGAAAGTTTAGCAGAACTAAATGATGTCATATGTTTGGGAAATTTCCGATTTTACTATATGTCCTAAAGTAAGTTTGTGCATCCACGCATGCTTGCGTACGAGAGAAGAGTAATCTAACTTGTAGAGCTCTATCAAATAAAACTTGTCACATTTCAAAAAAATATGATTTTGTTCCGTCTAAGTCAGATTATGTGGAATTTTTCGAAAACCATATGTTTTATCTATTTCGGAAAAGTCGGCCAAACTTTCCCATTTTTCTTTGGCTTTACATTGGAAAAAGGTAAAGCGCCGTGACATACAACAGCAGAATACATTATTAAGGTGCCATTTTAAGAAGTAAATTATTAGCGAAGGGGTTTTCATCACCAGGAGTATAGTTATAGACAACTTTTTCTGTGGTCGTTCAATTGTCTCGGGGATAAGGTTTTATGTTTGGCCTTCCAGTAGGACCCAAAGGGCAATCTGCGCAAAAAAGAAGGCTAAAAAAACTCATTATTTCGGCAAAGGCCCCCAAAAGGTTGCTTATTTGGAAGGTTTTTATAAACAACTATTCCAGAACCTCTCTCCTTGGGCAGTCTAAAACTGCAAAATATTAACTGCCGTTTCAATAACCCTTAAGGATGCTTCGAAAATTTAGACTAATATAATGACTTAGCTTATGCACTGTATGGACAGCCAACAAGCCGAATGTTGTACATGGACCAAATGGGTACTTATTTAGCGAGCAAATACGATTGATAATACGATCCCACGCTGAGAAAAAAGAGAGGCAAGCCACGCCGAAGGTTTTAATACGACGGAATCATCTGATGACGCCACCCAGTGAAGAACAACATAAATAGGGGGAAAATCAGTTAATGTCACCGAACCAAAAACCAGTTGGATTGTGACGCTTTACAGTTAATAAATGCCAACTTAAAC
This sequence comes from Schistocephalus solidus, assembly GCA_017591395.1. Classification (NCBI taxonomy): domain Eukaryota; kingdom Metazoa; phylum Platyhelminthes; class Cestoda; order Diphyllobothriidea; family Diphyllobothriidae; genus Schistocephalus; species Schistocephalus solidus. The sequence goes on from WEDG01001751.1 coordinate 24,763, forward strand.
AAATATGGGAAAATGCTAGATAATTAAATATGCAACAAGTGGAATAACTGTGGAAAGTTGTTTACAAAATAAAATATGTCAAAGGGCTACCGCACACACTCCACACACGAACGGAATCGGTGCCACGCATATATGGGGAAACTGTGTTCCTTCGTTCCTTCACCATGTTACTTTTATTTCACTCTAAAGAAGGTGAGGTTTGAGCAAATAACTCATTTTCCGCGAAGACCAAATGGTAGTTGTGGTGGCCAGATCGTGGGTGGCACACGTAGTTGGGCTGTTTATCTGTCTCAGCTACAGCGTCCGGTAGTGCGATCAAGTATGCGGGAACGCCAGCTGTCCACTAGCAGGCCAAACTCGGCTAGAAAGTCGGAGCCAAGGATTGCATAAGGGACATCGGCAATCACAAAAATCCACGAGAAAGGCCAATATTAAGGGTGAGGGACAAGCTGTTGAACGTGGGACTGGGGGAGGAGTTAACAGCTTGGAGATGGAGACCATTGTTGGGACAGCGACGGTCAGCTGGAGTGGGAAGGACTTCACTGATTTGGGTTCCAGTGTCCACTAGGAACCGTCTGCGAGTCAAGGTGTCGTAAACCTGTAAAGTGCGACCAGAACTAGATGAGCCAGAGAAGGCGGTCGCCTCTATTTTCTGACAGATTGGTTTCCCTTTGAGGATTTGAAGGAACAGGGGGAAGAGCACCGATGGGCCTTTGCGCCAAAATTGGTATGATACCAACAGACATCCGCAGTTCGAGATCGTGAATGAGAACGATAACGGTTGGGTGAGCGACTGAACGATCGGCGGGAGGTGAGGTGCACAAGCTGGCGTTTAATCGAAGCCATATCGGCCGTCATGGCCGCCATCTGCGTCACAAGGCGTCGGTAAGGGGGAAGTGGAGAGCTGGGCAATGGAGGGCGGAGGGAACCGCTGAACCTCCAACATCCTGTCCGCCATCGCGGCTAGCCAGGAGACCGAGAGGTCTTCTGAGCCGGATGCCAGAATGCTTTGAACATCCATGGGCAGATGCTCTAGGAGCATATCCTTAAGCAGTTTGTCGTCAATATGCAGCTCACCACGAAGTGTTTGCATTCTTCTGAGGCGTTCGGTGGGTTTCCGGTCGCCCAAACACTCCTCTCGAATTAACTGGTGATACCTTTGACGGTCAGACACAGTATGCAGGTGAAGGAGAGCGGCTTTAAGCTGGGTGTACGGTTGGTCAGGTTCAGGCAGTCATACAGAGGTATGAATGCCTGAACCTGAGAAAGAACTTGCAATGGCAACGCCTGAAAAAGACTGTGAAATTTGGTTAATTCCTTGGTAATATTCGCAAAGTGTAAACTAGACTCGAAGCGAAGGAAGAAACGTTCAGGTGCATTTGTTCGAAAATCGGGTAAGGAGAGAGACACCGCGCTAATATCGTCATACATGATAACTGCGGCAGTGAGAGGAACCGAGTGAAAGTGCACGCGGGGAAAGGGTCAAAAAGGTACTGCGCAATGATTGGCTGGCCTTGTCGGCGAGTGAGAGCACATGAAAAGGGCAGCGCACGTTCTCCTTCAGGGTCACCACATTAGTGAGCAACTAAGATTGATAATACGATCCCACACTAAGAAATACGAGAGGCAAGCCACGCCGAAGGTTTTGATACGACGGAATCATCTGATGACACCGCCCAGTGAAGAACAACAGAAATAGATGGAAAATCAGTTAATGTCACCGAACCAAAAACCAGTTGGAGTGTGACACGTTACAATTAATAAATGCCAACTTAAGCAAATATGGGTAAATGTGAGTTTAGTAAATATGCAACAAGTGGAATAACTGTAGAAAGTTGTTTACACAATAAAATATATCAAAAGGCTACCGCACACCACACACGAACGGAATCGGTGCCACGCATATATGGGGAAACTGTGTTCCTTCGTTCCTTCGCCATGTTACCTTTATTTAACTCTAAAGAATGTGAGTTCGGAGCAACCAACGCATTTTCTGCGAAGACCAAATGGTAGATGTGGTGGCCAGATCGTGGGTGTCACGCGTCCGATCCCACCTCCGAATTTTTTCGTCTCCATGAGGATACTGAACCCAGGTGGGTGAGGTGACCATCTAGTTTTACATTGGGGTAGGCACAGAAGACTATTATTATATCAATTGTCCGAGTAGCAGTTCCCAGGCCTTAGTAATCTTACTGGATGGTAGAAATTCGCTAGTTAGAGGAACTTTCCAGAGGGGATCTGGACTGATCTCCATGTAAGCCCTGTAGGACCTTCTAACAACCGCTCACGGCCAAAGCTTATTCATCTTGGCCACAGACCTTTCTATGTCCTGAGTATTGAAAACGTAAATTATAGTAACTTCATAACTTCTGTCCCTGCGGCGCAAAAAACTGCCATATCAATCTACCTCATAACAATCATGCTTTAAGATTATCGTCAGCTGGCATCACCTCGTTCGGTGTCACGAACTTTCGCGGCCGACAAGTGACGAGCCTATAAATGTCACTCATTTCTTCGGAGTATGGACTATCGGCGTGACCGAAAATTTGAACATAATTACGGTCTCAAGGATCCAAATGTCGTTTTGGTATAAGCGATACGGTCGTGTTGTTAACGCCAATGCACTTAGACCTGGTCAGGAACTTTTACCTTCCCCTTGCCCTTTCTTATACGGGGACCAGTAGAATAACGAAATATTCTGGCACTGAATTCATGTTCGGACCAAGACGACCCATAATTCTTAACATAGGAACGGCCTATCGATCACGTCCCACCCGCTAATGTGGTGACCCCGAATGCGGACGCGCTCTGTCCCTTCGCGCCCTCGTAATCCACTGTAATAGACAGCCTATTCTTGTGCGTCAACGTAAGGGGCTGCTCCACCATGTCCTGACAATTCTGAGACAATTACGGACGGCTATCCGTGCCCTGCACCTTTCTCTACCGGTTTTCTGGCAGGACGCATCTGAATTGTACGTCCTTCGCAGTGAGTCTCACATTTACGAGGAGGATACGGCAAAGGAAGGGAGAGCCTTACACAGGTTTGGCCAGACTCCGCCGGCACAGGTCATGGTCCAGCTGCAGTCACTGGTAGTGTCGATGAACATTCCGTCAAGCAGCAAACAGCACTTCCCCCGACTCCCTGCAGATCGCCAGCGATACCACCAGCTAATTCCAGAAGAGTGTTTTGGCGACGGCAAGCCAACTGGGTTGCTGAGATGGATTTGGGCGTGCCGCGGTGAAATACACCTAGAAGCCTATTTCCTTAACGAGATGTTTTCAAAGCGCCTACCCACGGATGTCGAATGGATCTTGACTTCGAGCCCCGAAGAACCATTGATTTGACCGCCGAATGAACTGGTACAGTGGGTGATGAAGGTACGGATCTTCATGCTGCTATCCACCGCTCCTCAGCTCTCTACCTGCTGTGGGTGGTGGTCTAACATTTGGCAATTTCTCCTATCAATTCACGTTAGTCTTCGTTGTTCGTTTCCGGGTATCTTCATTCTTGCTGGTGACCCCAATTCGGCAAGAGCGCAACATCCAACCCAACTCAGGGAACAAAGGATACGTAAGAGATTAATACGCGACCGTATTACATGCAAAACAAACACTCCATTCATCGTGCTCGTTATGGTTGGCATGCTTTTACGGGTTAGTAGGATCAGACACTATATTTTGTTGGCCGTAGGAGGGCTGAATAATCGGGTTAAAGGGCAACTTACTAGGCATCGAATATAAGGACGCAACCTTAGTTTCAAAACGAATATGTAATAAAAATGCAAGATTGCACAGAGCCTGCCTCATTCTTGCTAACGTTGAGAGTCCGTAAAAAAATGGGTCAGTTCAGCTAGGAAGGACATCACGCATAGTGGCCAGCGCGATGTAAAGTCATCGGATCTCGCAAGCTGCACGTGTCAGGGAAACAACTTGTTCGCAAACCTTCTAATCCAGTAAATAATGCTAATTCTAACGAAAACAATGGATAATGTTAGAAGTAGGTTGCTCTCTCCTTTTCTTCATTTAGCCCCATTCATAAAACTCCTACTGCCACCGATCCCGTATTACTCACTGACGTATCCTTTCTTGTCTGGGTTGGGTTGAATATTGCGATCTGGCCCCCAATTCAAACCTGGGCTCTGCCTTCCTGCCTGAATTTGTTCTTTTTTGTGAAGTGCAGGTGATTTGTATAATTACAGTCACACCTACTTATTTTCCATAAACTTTCCAGCCTTAGTCACTGCGGTTCCTAGGCATATTTAACTGCTGCAGTCCGTTCCTGCCGAACCAGGATGACCTCATGCCTTCTTGAATGTCACTATGTCCTCATTTTAGGGGACCACATGCCACTGACGTTCGTCTTCGATTCTGCTCAGGGAGGCGGCTCATTTGGACTATATTTCCCGCATCACCCGCGGCATCCGCATTATTGATGGTTCATGGAATGAGGTAGTTGACGAGTGGTCTAAATCGTCCCTTTCTGCGCCCTCGCTTTCGCGCTGAGGAGTTGATCTTACTGCCAGAAGTGCCTCCGATCCACATTCCCGGACCCAAGGTCATAACAACCTGATAACACCAACTGCTGCATTCACAAACGCCCCAATCGTCACCCTCTGCCCAACCCGCACAGCGACCTTGACGACGACCACTCCCCACCACCACCGGTGATCGCATACGGCGCAGATGACCCCCAGACGAAGCCTAGTAGATACTTCATGGCCCTTTCCTTAAACCTATGTTCATCAGTGCCTCGTCAACTGCCATTTTCTGTCGCTGTAAATGTGATTTTCATTCAGGCAGAGGTTTTCTGAAAAGCTTTACTGCATGATTTTTGAATTCGTATCTCATCTTCGGCAAGTGCACCTAACACCTATTAATAAAAGGCTTACCTGTTGCAAAATCAACCTGGTTATTTCGAAAACATACATCTTATAATGTGAAGGCGACTGTTTTAAGACGAGAACAGAATTCCCTATATGCGAGTTAGACTGAAATTCCTTTGCCTGCTCTCTAAAACACCAGGAATCAATCCCGATTAAACCAGCTGGGGCTCAGATGAAGCGAAGTGACTGACGTGACCCAAATCCTACGTTCAAAGAAATTCGCGCAGATTTAGTTATAACACAGGGCATAACCCGTTATGGCGGGTTGAACAAACTGATCACAGATATGATGGAAAAGACCCATTTATTACGGTTAATTGATGTTCGCATTAACGCCTGAACCTACACTTTTGACATATTTGTTTCCTTTGCACAAAAGCCATTGTAGATTTTGTGGATACAGACGCCATGTGAACATCCGATAGCACTTATTGTTAGGCAAACAAAAAGCGAGCCGATATTGTAGGTTTCATTGCAAAGTTATATTCGTAGGTTTACGCGACCGTTTAAGCAATTTGATCAAAGGTCGTCCGCTGCAACAAACAAACAACAGAGGGATGAATTATTAACACTAATATAGTGCACTACAAGCTTTGAAACACAAACCCCCCTCTATGTTGAATACTATTCCGATTAATTTCCCCCACCAAAAGTACCTATCCGATGTTGGATTTTACTTTTTTTTGGCAAAGGCCTTGGTCACATATTTGATTCAAAATGTGTGCGTCTGATGAGATCGTTTCGGCTACGGGATTATTTGCTACGCGAAACGGGTTTTGCTGTTATTCGAATGTTCTAGCTCAGCGATCGAATAGTCCTTTTCCACTAGCCACAGAGAAGATCTTCTTCGCCGGCGTCACATTTAATTTTCTGTTTATCCACAAAATAAATCATTTGTGTTGTAAATTACATTTGTGACTGAGTAGCCTTGAATAGCGAAAGTACTCCAGGAAGCTTGTCAACGAATTGAATTAGACTAGACGCTCTCGTTTCGACCTAAGAACGCGTGCCTGGACGAACGACACAAGTGATTTAATTTTTTCGTGCGTTGGATTGCAGGTAAGCGAACCTGTAGCACGTCACACTTATTTATTAAGTATAATTGTGCAGAGGTGGCAAACTACCTCACCTTCAGCTAACTGTTCATACTTAGTTAACTAAATTGTTGGTTTTACTGAACGGGAAGAACGTACTCAGCCCAAATACGCGGAGCATTTGCAGGGAACAGCGAGCAGAGTTGCAGCGAGCAACTAAGATCGATAATGCGATCCCACGATAAGAAATAAGCGAGACAAGCCACGCTAAAGGTAACGATACGACGGAATCAGCTGACGATGTCGCCCAGTGAAGAACAAAGCAATAGGTGGAAAATCAGTCACTGTCACCGAACCACAAATCAGTTTGAATGTTTTGCGTTACAGTAACTGATTTTCCACCTATTTCTTTTGTTCTTCACTGGGCGGCGTTATCATCTGATTTAATCTTATCATAACCTTTGGCGTTGTTTGTCTCTCTTATTTCTTAGCGTGGGATCGTATTATCGATCGTAGTTGCTCGCTAAATGCTTGTTTGCCAGGTCATTTGACTCTCAATTATTGCATCTTGCATAAACTCGGTCTTGCATTATATTAATGATTTGGGATTAGTTGTATCGTCGTTCGCATCTACTACATAACGAGGGTTTCGATCGACAGCTTTTAGCTAGTAATTTTGTTAGAAATCCGGTAAACCTTCTGTTTCGTCTATCTCCAAATCATAAAATAATCGGCAGGTCGATGAACAGACAAACCTAACTTCGTCATGTCCTTCCACTCTTGCTCTTAAACTACGAGTTGCCTAATCGCCACTATGGGGGCTACTTACTACTTAGAACACGCCCAAGCTCACTGGTCAGTGCGCTTTAAATTTTTTCAGGATTCCAAACATGGAAATCTTAGAACGGACAGGAATCCTCAGCATCCATGCCCTGCTGAGGCAACTGTAACTGTGACGAAGAGGTCACCTCGTGAAGATGGACGACGAGTGATAGCCCCAACAACTCTTACCGAGAAAACTCTTACCAGAAATCGCTAGCCAGGAGGACAAACGTGCCGCTACAAGCAAACACTGAAGAACGCTTGGAAGCACTTGAGAGAACCTCACCCAGGGGATGAGGGCATGGGGAAGAGGAGCGAAGACTGGATCAGCAATCTATGAAGCCAAGCGAATAACCTCTGCCAAAGCCAAAAGGGTAACCCGCAAGTCACAAGCGCCTCCGCTTTACAACGCCAACACCCAACCCATTCCAACATGCTCGCGCTGCAAATGAACATTTTACGCGTGGATCGGCCTCATTGAACATCCCCGGACCCAATGCAACAACAACCTGACAAATCCAACTGCTACCCTCACAAACGCCCCGATCGTCACCCAACCCGCACAGCACCCTCGACGACAAGCACTCCCAACCACCGAGGTGCTCGACTTTGCTGCTTTGTTTTAACGCAATGGATAGAAACTTTACATAACTACTGGTATTTTCTTGCCGTTCGTAGGCAGGCTTTCGGACGAAACTTGCAGTGTGGATTCGCTATTGTGTTCGCAACGCCCTCATAATCCCTGCCATAATCCCCGCGACTACAGCGACAACGACTACCACCTCTCCCATTCCCACCACTGGATAGAAAACTCTCGAAGCCCCATCAAACATTACCTCACCAGTACCACCACCCGACTACCAGCAAGACATGCTCGAGTCTAACCTGTCCTCTTTACGATTGCCCGTTCACCTAACGGATCGGTGTGGCCGGTGATTTGCGGATCCATCGGTGGACCAGTGCCAGGAGTCCCGACATGCACTCACCGCATCCACCTCCTCTGTCTGCACTGCTCATGCACAGTTAGTTACTCACCGCATGGGCCTACTCGGTCACCTGCGTATACACAAAAGCGGAATTCGCCGCAATGTCACCATCCCAAGCGCACCTTGCACATCCGACCACTCTCCCATCTCCATCCGCCAGTGTGGCCACCATTGGCAGCATCACTATCGGACTCGATTCCCAACCAGTCCTACCCAAATTGTCACTGCACATACACAGCACGCATCGGCCTGGTCGGTCAGTTGCGAATCCATCGCACAGAGACGGGTGAAGCAGTTCCAAGAGCACGAACAGACCCTACCGCCCACACCTCAAATGGCCTCACTGTTCACGCACATACAGTTACTAAATAGGTCTATTTGGCCACATGAATCTCCGTGAAAACCTGCGATAGAACACCTTTGACCATACTTCGTCACCATACACTTCCAAACCAGCCTATATGAAAACACCCAACATCAGTCACCACAGAAACCAACTAGGCACCTCTAACGTAAGTGATAAGTGCGTTATTCGGCTTCTTGCTCATCTGGTTCCTCTGCCATGTGTGTTCCGAACAGTTCACCTCTTGGTGTGAAATCCTGGTGCATTGTGTGTGGGGCCAGGCAGTGTGTGTTACACGCGCAGATGAGCTGGCTGACGACGGCTAATACGCCGGAAACGCCTATTCCAGTCCCCCTAGTCTTTGTCGGTAATGCCATTCTGTCTATAATACCAGCAGCTAAGCGGCTGCTGGCGGGGCTCGAGAGTGAGCCCCAAGGCACAACGGGATCAGTGAGTTATGTAAAACCGATAGGTAATTGTCCACCTGCGGTAGTTTTTTCTGTTTGAAAATAAGTGAAGGAACTGTCAGCAGTGAATGATCAACGTATGTTCATGGGATTATGCCAGTCTGCTCACCTCACTCAGGTTACGCATGTGTTCTCACTAATGACCAATCTGTCCGAAACCTGGGCCCCCTCACTGAACGGCAACCGACCATGCGGTCACAGTAAACTATTGTGAAAAAAAACATGATTGGCTAGAAAAGAAGTTCGGTTAATCTGTTACTAGGACCGCTCCCCTTATTACATGTTACAAGAAGCAGGCTACGTTTTGTTGTCAGAAGCAAGTGTTTTGCCGCGCAATTCTGGGGAGAAGGAGGGGGAGGGGTGCTCAAAGATTTTTTGCCAAATGTGCGTGCGTCTCAACCAATTCCGTTCGCAGTCAGCCGGAAGACTCGAATAAGGGCACCGATACATGGTAAAGGGGAACTAAAACGAGGCTAATCCAACCTGGATCCAGTGTCTATCTCCTCACTATAACTTGAAGTCGTGGCTTGGAAGGTTTGCAAAGGATAAGATAACACGCTTATACTCAGCATAAGTGATAAGGCTGCAGTGGTTCTTTCTATGGCAATCACCGTTGCGTGAGATGCGAGACCCGTGAATGAGGCTTGCTCGCGTATGGGAGGGGCAGACGGGCTGTTTTTTTTTATTCAATGCGCCCACGTCCAACGAAGGCTGTATCGACGTGGTATTGCCATCATTAATTGGGAATCTGGGAAGAGGCAGTGAGTTAAATGAGTCTGTCGAATGGCGATGAGTAACCACGAGAACTTTCCCAAGTTAAAAGTTGGGGGAGCTCGAATTTGTAGGCATCTTAAAAGTTTGACAGTAGTCATCGACGATGTCCGCCATGTGCTCCACAACAAGATGGACCAGGGACTGCGACCTGCGCGTGAATCCGTCTATCGTGATGGTAGATTTGGGCTGCAACTACCGCACGATCTCTTCCCTCAATCTCCTGGGCTCAGTTCCATGACAGAGTCAAGAAGACCGGAGGAGGAATCCGGTGCAGATGAATGGCGCGATGTGAGCCTGTGCATACACGCAACACCATCCCCCAGGTGTGGTATCTGCTTTGAATACGTGTCCCCCCTCGAATAACGCCTGTCATGTCCTGATCTATCCCCCATGTTGCTACTGCACATCTGAAATAGAGAGAGAGAGAGAGAGAGAGAGAGAGAGAGAGAGAGAGAGAGAGAGAGAGAGAGAGAGAGAGAGAGAGAGAGAGAGAGAGAGAGAGAGAGCGATATTCTTTATTCCGAAAGTATCATTTCAAATTTTCAGCAAAAAGGACCCCATTCACTAATGGATAAGATTGGTACACGAAAAGGAGAACCGGAGGAAAACAGATGATATATAGTAATCGAAAGCTGCAACTGTCAACAGCATGAACGGTCGTCCGTCGCAAAATTGCGCCAGACTTTCTTCAAAACGGTGCGGGCGTCGTTTGCAAATGACATTTTTATCGTAGTTTATATAAACGAAGAGTAGTAAATAGCAGTATCTAATGAGAATAATGGGCCAGTCCATGTACATATAGGAAAATTCATATGTAAATAGAGGAGAAACAAAAATGACAGCTCAAATTTAAACGTTCGCTAAAATTTTTTTCTACCACGTGGTCTGTTTCAGTAGAAGAATCTGCCCATCATTTACGAGCGATGCAGGCAGGGAGTGTTGGCGGACCAAAGGCGATATGGACAAGCAAACGCGTTAGTGATGACGTAAGCAGACTGTCAATCCTCTGCGTGGAAAGTGTCGGACGGAGACTAGCGCCAAGCTAGACACTACACCCACTTTCATCAACAGCCGTCAGACAGACCTGAGCGGGCAAATGATATGAGGGAGAGGAACGAACGAGAAAACCCGATTGCAAGGGATTCTTCCTGGTGTTAAATCAGCCCACTACTTACCAATAATCACTCTGATATGCTTAACTCAATCAAGAGACGCTATTGGTTATAGCGTGGAAGGTTTCTAGCTTCCATGCCAACTCAGTTCTCCGTTGTACTATAGGTCAGGCCGCAATGACTCCCTCACTGTGCACTCCGAAACCACCGAACAAAAACTGGCCAGCTCATGTGACACGCTTGGATGGTCTGTTTAACTTTGTGAGCCACCGCACCCACGCCTATTTCCGGTAGTCTTGCGACTAGGGCCTGGGCCTGAGAAGACGCTGCATGAGTTTCCTAAACTCAATAACCAAAACAGATGCATTTTGCCCGATCTAGGACTTAGGTGCTTGGGAGGTTTTTCGGAAACTTGTTTTTGCTGTCCAAAAATATGCATATATCTCTCTCAGATGCGTGCACTGTGTGTCACTGCTTTCGAAAGGAATTGCAGTTTTTTATTTTAAAGACGAGTGTGAATTGGCCTGCTTAATTGCTCCAAAATTTCCCTCCAAACTCTCCGTGCTCCTAATAGAAACATCCGGGAGTTACGTCCAGGCATCATTCAGCTATACAACCCTCAACTGGTGCGGTCCATCGCCGCTAGATGGGTGGCAAGAATCTTCACTTACGCAGCTTCATTGGGTGGGAGCGCAGACAAATATATCCGAAAACGCTAAAGTAATATTTTTGAAATACAGGTATTGCGAGTGAATGTATGTAGGCTGGGCAACGGTGTTTGGTCCCACACCATAGCACACGTGGGCGTCCGCGGAAGGACAGGAAGGGGAGTGGGCGATGGTATGATTTACGTTTCGGATTACCCTCCCCTTATAAAGCGGCGAAATTTGAGATTTCGGAGGGATTTTGATATATATATGTATATATATATCATCTGACTCCATGTCCTGCACTTAATAATTTCAGAAATTATTTCCTTGATTATTCGCTGGAGTCCATATACTAAAAACCGCATTGAGAACGCTGGGGGACCCACTGAGGAGCCGAACCCCTCTTTGCTGCGTCACGCAGCAGCAGAAACATCGGCGAAACACGTGTCTGGGCTTTTAGCTAGTACCTATGTCGGAAGTACGGTATAATATATGTGCCATATATATATATATATAAGGGAATACAAAGTTTTTCGGTTGCGTTCCTTTCGTTGTAGTATTGAGTTAGGTTACCTTCGTCACTACCTTCATTACATTTGACCATCGGTGCGCCTGCTTCATCCGACTTATGGGTCATCTACGTCCACGTTGTCTATCTGCAATTTCCCCTCATTTTCTTTTGTGGGTGTCGTTTTATAGGCATTTTCTCTTGTTCTCAAAAGAAAGGTGTTCGCTAGGTGGCCAAAAAATGCAACCCAGGCCTGATATAAATGTTCACATTTCAGTCCATACCACAACGGTACTCCGCTTCATCTAAGTGGGTCCAGACAGCTCTTCCCAACGCTGGACCCGTTTCGGAGAGCTTCCGCTTACGTCTGCTCCAGTTACCTTCTATGGCGTTGGCATGCATACTCGTCTTAGAGTTTACGAAGTTTTTTTTTAGTGTGGTTAACTGCATGATGTTGGTAGCCCTCCTCGGGTAGCCGGCAGTAGGCTTTCCACTTGTCCGTTACTATGACACTTTCTTTAGCAAGCCATTTTGTTATTACCACCTTTGGTTCCAGCCAGCTGCGGTTATTTACTTGTTCGAGAAGGGCCTTCTTTATAGAGGTGTCGTACATTCCTACTACCCAGTATTGTCGACCTTTTCTTCTTTTATTATTCTTGCGCCTTGCTATCATTGGTTCATCCGCCAGCACTTCCACACCTTTGCCGTCTGTTTGGCCTACGGAGCTCATCAGTGCATAAATTGACACATTCTGGCAAATTGTATACCATTACATTGCTGTGTTGCGATGTACTCCTACTAATGCGGTGCAGCGCTTGGCTCGCACGCCTTCTACGTACCGATAGACCATTTCATTATCTTTTTCAGTGTTAATTTACTTCCTTCGAAAACGTTTCCGGTTCTTAGGGTCTTTTCCCGTCTGCAGTGATTGCATTTATATAGGTAACCTTGCTGTTTGCTCTGCTGGGGCCTGTTGTGTCATATTCTTTTTGCATACGCTCTGCAGCTGCGTAGGAAGCAGTCTCATTTCCTGCTGGCACTCCAAAATCCAGCTGAAGTCGATTATCTTCATTACTGCTTTTTCTTCGGTGGAAGCACATTAGCCGGGTCTCAATTACAACGCCTTTGTTTTTTCCTTTGACCCACTTGTGAAGCGGCCTCGGTGGGATTCGAACCCACGCCAGCAAGGGGCAGGCTTTAGTACAGCCAACGCTCCAGTCAACTAAGCTACGAGGCCCCACCGGGAGCCGTGATTTTAATCACACTTTGGTCAAGTTACCCGCCCAGCCTACTGCAATGTATGGAATCCACCACTTCTGATACAGCAAGCTGACTGCCCAAGCAGGATTTCCTAAGCAATCAATCTAGAATCCACCAGATGACTACCAGGCACAATTAATTACTTGAGGATTTTGGCAGATTTGAATAATTCCTTTGACCCACTTGTGAAAAACTCGGCGGTCTCGGTGGGATTCGAACCCACGCCAGCAAGGGGAAGGCTTTAGTACAGCCAACGCTCTAGCCAACTTTAACTACTTTGTTTTTGCTACTCAAATAATTACAGTAGGCGGTCTTGAAAAGTTTAAGATCACGATATTTTTGTTTTTGGTCCTCAGGTCTTGGTTCATCGTCATGAGAGGGGTTTGGTGTGCTTTTCTATTATCTGGGCTGGCTGCACCCGAATGCACTGCCCTCACTTATGGGTTCTCTGAATTTGTTCTGGAAAGTCCAATCACGCGTTGCCATAGTTTTGCTAGTGTACTTGGCTTACTTCGGTTATTAGAGGTTTGCAACAGCATTTTGGTTTCTGTTAGAGGAAGTTTTCTCCTTGGGATGGTTTCGTGTTACATGGCCTGTGGGATGCTTTCGCTTATTATTATTCCCCCCTTTTTTCACAATAATTTTGTCCCTTGGATTACGGGCATATGCAACTATGGCGTTAGCACCTGCTTCCGTGGTTGGGATTTGGGATGCTTGTTCATTAGGCCTATTTGCAAGGTTAGGATTTTGGGTTAGTTTTATTTTACAGGTCTGCGTTGGTTTAATGATTTCTTGGAATTAGTGTTGTTTTTAGGATTAGTTTTACTAATGCGGTTAGAGTTGGCTGTGTTTTCATGGTTAGGCCTTTCATCATTGCAATCTTCGGGTTAGGTATACTTATGTGGTTGGTGTAATTTTGTAGTAAGTTATATTGATTCCTTTTTTCTTATGGTTAGCGTCACCGCCGATGTTACGGTTAGGGTTTGAGTTACCGTTTCTGATTGGGGTAAGGTCTACGCTTAGGCTTCAGCTTACGATTAGGGTTTGTGTTCGGGTTGAGGTTACGTTTTGGGTTTAGGTTATAGTTAGGGTGAGAGGTATGGGTTGGGGTTAGCTTTACGGTTAAAGTTATAGTTTGGTGTTAGGGATAAGGTAAGGTTTACGTTTATGGCAGGCGTGAGGGTTAGGTTAAAGATTAAGTTTTAGGGGTTTAGGTTTTAGTTTAGTGTTAGGTTGAGGGTTAGGGTTCGGGTTGGTGTTAGGGTTAAAGGTAAGGGTTAGCGTTAGGGTTAGTGTTACCGTTAGGTTTAAGTTTAGGTTTAGCGTTAGATTTAGTGTTAGGGCTAAGTTTGGGGTTAGGGTTATGTGTAGGGTTAGTGTTAGGGTTCATGTTAGGGTTTGGGGTCAGGGTTAATTTCGGGGTTAGCGATAGGGTTATGTTCTGGGTTAGAGTTAAGGTTTGGGTTAGCCTTAGTGCTAGGTTAAAGTTTAAGGTAAGGGTTAGCGTTAGTATTAGGGTTAAGGTTGGGGTTTATGTTAGGAGTAGCATGAGGGTTAGAGGGTTAGGTTTAGGGTTAAGGTAGACATTTAGGTTGGTGTTAGGGTTTAGGCCACGGTTAGGGATTAGGTTGGGTTAGGCGTTAGGGTTGATGTTACGGTTAGGAGTAAGGTTATGATTAAGGTTATGGCTGGCGTCAGGGTTAAGATTAGGGTTGGTTTTAAGGTTAAGAGCTAGGGTTATGTTTAAGCTAAGGGTTAGGTTTACTGTTCAGCTGAGGAATAGGTTTACGTTTAGGGTTTGGGTTACGATTACCGTTGTGCTCAGGTTTGTTGTTAGTGATAGTGTCAACGGTAGGTTTACGAATCCAGTTAGATTTATGTTTAGGTTTTACGATTAGGTTTAAGGTTAGGGATGAGGTTAGGTTTAGGTGTAGGATTAAGTTTAAGGTTATCTTTTGGGTTAAGTTTGTGCTCTTAGTTACGTGTTACTCTACGATGTAGGTTATGGTTACGATTAGTTTAGGTTTAATTTTTAGGTTTACTTTATGTTAAGGGTTTATAAATGAGCTTACCATTGTGCTACGGTTTATTTTGCGGTGAGATTCAGTTTTGGTTTAGAGTTTGGTTTGCTATTGCGGTTAGGTTGCCTTCTTGGTATAGCGTTTATTTAACGAGTCAGTTTTAGCATTAGGTATGGGGTTACTGTTGGCTTCCTGGTAAAGCCAACGGTTAGCTTAGAGTTCGGGTTTTCCGTCCTCGGTTATTGGTTTATCTTTGTGAGAGGGGTTTGGTTTGCTTTTCTACTATCTGGGCTGGTTGCACCCGATTGCACTGCCCTCGCTTATGGGTTGGGTGCGGTTGTGGGTGCTCTGTTAGGTGCGATACTCAGTCCTGTGTTTGGTCGTGGTGGGCCGTGTTCAAGGTAGGTTGGAGGGGGGGGGGGGGGGTTACGGGCTTGGGAAGCCTTTGAGGGCTTCCCTTGTTTACACAGTTCGGTTGGGTGCCCTTTGCAGTAGGCCGCCTACTGTGCTGCGCTGCGATGCATTTGGTCGGGCTTGGCTAGGCTAATGTTTCGGTAAGAGGGTCGGGTTTCTGGAGCAGGGGTGCTGATGCTCACTGCTCTGTGCGATCATGCGTGCGGCCGCATTCGGTTGAGCTCATGTGATGGTGAGAATGTTGGGGTTTGGAACAAGAGCATCGAATGCGGATAGGGTTGGTGCAGCTGTTGTTTTGCTTCCCGCTGCGGCGCGCGGTTATACGGTCTGCTCGATAAGCCGGTTCCACATGTCCTGCTGAGGCGTTGGAGTTAGGATAGCGTCTTCCTTTGCGCATGGATTTAGCGGAGCTGTTAGGGGATTTGGATGGTTCCGTATCAGTGATTTGGCGCTGAACGGCTTGCGGGGTTTCCCTGCTTACGTCTCCACCCTCCCCTTTTCGTTTTCTTACTCTCCTGCCGCTAGTGTGTTCGGTTACCAGAGAACGGCTGCTTTTACATAGACCTTCGTTCTTAGCCAAATGCCATTTTACGGTTACGCAACCTCTGCAGCTGTCCTTTGACTGACTTCTGTTATGTTAAGTCGTTCGTTCGTGTTGCTCGCCCAGTTTTCCTCGTATCATTGGGTGTTAGAGGTCGGAACAGCGTGTCTGTTTGAATGGGAGTTGGGAGGGGCAGTTAGGTAGGGTGGCCTTCCTTTCGGTGGTTAGGTGTCGAATGGCTTGGATGCTGGTCTTAACTCCCCCCCTCTTTGCGCCCCCTTTTCCCTCTCTCTAGTCCCTTCTCCGGACATTATGTTCCATAACCTAATAACAGCTGCCTTCCACCAGCTCAGTCGCTTGGATCGATTTGGTTTGTATGTGGGTCTGGTGCACTTATCAGAGGAAGTTTTCGCCTTGGAACGGTTTCGTATTACATGACCTGTGGGGTGCTTTTGCTTACTCTTAATTCCCCCCTTTTACCCACAATTATTTTTTCCCCTTGGATTACGTGCTTACACGACTTCGGGTGTTTCTGGGTGGTTCAATTCGCAATCGCCTTCGCTGGTTCCCATTTCAATGATTTCCATCTAGGCGCTTCCTAGGTCCCCCTCTTCCCATTGGCTCAGACTTCCACTGTTCAGGTTTATTTTATTTTATTCCAATGAGAACAGTTCATTCAAACTCTTTCTACTTATTGGATGACTTGTATGCCTGTTTCGTATTCCGCGGGTTGTTTCCACCTCATTTAAAATTCATCTTCACTTACAATTTACAATTTTCATTACATTCTCCGTTTTTTATGTTTTTTTGCCCCACCCATAAAAACCCTATTACCACGGTTCCCGTAAGACAGGCGGCCGGGTTTGTGCGTTTACTCAGGGACCCGGCTATTGTGCTTCCTCCGCTACTACCCAGTAACGGAACATTCAGCAGTGGTCTACAGCATACAATGTCAAGATTTTGATTCAAGGTATGTTGGTGAAACCGGCAAGTGCCTGGACACAAGGTTGCATCTGGGTTTGTGCATTTATTCCGGGACCCGGCTATTGTGCTCTTACCGAATCTTCTTCTTCCGTTGACGTTTTCCTCTGCCGTCCTCTCCTTCTTTGTCTTCCGCAAATCAGATAGTAAACGGCCGAAAAACCCGCATTTTTGGCAAACTCAACCGGAATTTTTTTTCTGTATCTGCCTTTTTATCTAAAACTTGACAACTATAACGCCAGTACAACGTTCAGTCTGATGATGACGTAGTCAGACTCCTCGGTCTCCACTGTCATCGGAAAGAAAACGATTTTTTTGCCGTGGGTTTAATCACACTTGGGTCAAGTTACTCGCCAAGCCTACTGCAACGTATGGAATCCACCAATTCTGATACAGTAAGCTGACTGCCCAAGCAGGATTTCCTTAGCAATCTATCTAGAATTCACGAGATGACTACCAGGCACAATAAATTACTTGAGGATTTTGGCAGATTTGAATAATTCCTTTGACCCACTTATAGATCAGTTGGCTAGAGCGTTGGCTGTACTTAAAGCCTTTCCCTTGCTTGCGTGGGCTCGAATCCCACCGAGGCCGCCAAGATTTACACAAGTGGGTCAAAGGAATTATTCAAATCTGCCAAAATCCTCTACTGAGTAAATATTTCATGCTAAATTTGTACGTTGACGGTGCGCTGACTGCTTTAGACAGAGAAAGCACTTTAGCATAGCGATAGTTGAAAAGGCGCCGCACTGAAAAGCCACTGCCTAGTCAAAGGAGGGGGGTTGGGGAATTATGAGTACAATGCATACTTACGATTCCCAAGATGCACTAGACATTGTTCCTATTGTTCTCGGACCTAAGTAACCTGCCTGTCCGCTCGTCACGCAGTCGAGACCCAGCTCGACCATGCTCCATGGCGTGTGGTTGTCTCAGTAGAAGTTATATTGCTTTTGTTGAGAGTTAGTGGGCATTTTCAGTTTATTTGGTAAGGGGAGTAGGTAACGCCTTTGAAAACCCTATTGTTTACATATGCTGGTGTGTCATTTACTTGAGTGTGCGTGCTCTCAACAATATACACAATACAAATAGTATTCTACAAAATAAAAGTAGCATTGTTTTTACTAATAACTCTTGTCAGGAGTTGACGTGGGTTAAGATCGTCGAGGGAAAACAAGGGACATACATAATTATCCTTGGCTCTTTCAATCTTTACTACCACGGGCAGACCGAAATGATTTTTTTTCAGCGACGTAAATGAGGAGTTAATTAAACTCAGACAGGAGCTGGGGCCAAAAAATTCGTGACTGCATATCAATTGTTTCCTTTTACTTCGTAAAATGGGAAAATGGGAAAATAAACATCAAAATAACTAGCTGATAGATCTGGCAGTCTGCTCAGTCAAGGAGGAGTTCACTTAAGAATGCGAGAGAAGACCATGAGCCCGTGAGTTCATGGTTAGAGTATTGAACTTCCAATCAACGAGTCGTGGGTTCGAGCCTCGGGTGGCGCAATAAATGGGGTTGAGTATGTCTGACTGATGATGGCTTATAAGCCAGAAGCAGCCATTCCATTCTCCCTAGTCTTTGTCTGTATTGTTCAACTGCTTATCTTACTAGACACTGTGTGGGTGCTAGCGAGGCTCGAGAATGAGCTCCAGGACAGAACGGCACAATTGAGTGCAGTATGCAATCGGTGAGCGCCTACCAACCAACGTCTCAGACCGTCAAACGTCTGTTTGAATAGCCTCGTATCTGTCCATTGAATTATATTCCCTATGAGTTATATAACGTGGTCAATATCCATTGTGAACTTGTAGGACTCCTCTACTGGTCTTTCTTAATAACATAAGAAAATGTGTGATTTTCCTTAAGTGATAAGTGTAAAACTTCTCCGCCGGAAACTCTGAACGCAAATATAACACCTAATCGGGTTAAAAGTGAGTTGAGGATCGAAAAACTTTTTGAGACCGAAAGACTAACTTTTTCGACCAGAAAATGTGAATAAGACTTAAGGTGCTGCAAAAGGAGTACAGGAAAGGATATTTTCGCCTACGTTTTCTATGAAATGTAGGCAGGACACAGGTCATTCCAATCTCCCTTATTCTTATCACTACTGTCATTCGGCTAGTAACGTTATGGTTAATCTTAGGGTTAGCGCGCGGAAACCTCCCTGGGATTTAGCAAAACGCTTGTTGTTATAAGGGCAGGGGTGGCTATCCCCGGGTTCAACCGAAATGTGTTTGGATTTATAAGATCATGGCAAATCAATGGAAAAATACGTGCTACTTAAGTAGCAATTACTTAAAGCGTGTGATTTCCGCAAGCGATCGGCAATACGCGTATTCAAAAGCCGGCATGACCGAAATATCAATAATC
This sequence comes from Schistocephalus solidus, assembly GCA_017591395.1. Lineage (NCBI taxonomy): Eukaryota > Metazoa > Platyhelminthes > Cestoda > Diphyllobothriidea > Diphyllobothriidae > Schistocephalus > Schistocephalus solidus. The sequence goes on from WEDG01001751.1 coordinate 43,934, forward strand.
TATATCACAACTTCGCCTACGTAAGTCTTCCAAACCAAAATAATATTCCAGAATTAGGACTAAGCTCTCATGAGTCACGTCACCTAATGTTGTCGCAGCAGTAAGCAAAGTTGTCTGAGCTTTCGGCTTCGGACAGGAATAGGTCTTCGGAAGCAATGAAAAATACGCGAAAAACAGAGTGGCTTCTGGGGCATGCCCTTGACTGAAAAAGGAAATTGCGATATCTGTGCCATATCTGGGGCTGTGGTATAGAGCCTTGCAGCAGGAAGTTATGTTTTCCTGTTGTGTCTCGGCTCCACACGGCCGTTCACAGCTGTCTTACTAAGATCAAAGGTTGGCTATCCACTGGGGACATTTAATTATGTCCCATAACATTATCTGCCTTATACGTTTACACATTTACATAGGTGAGCTGGGCAGCTGGTGGGCAAAGCTACTTTGAGAGCGTGGAGTGGAGGGGCTGACAAAGCAACAGACCGGGTCGCTCAATTGGAATGTAAGCGAAACGATTCTTCCTATCTAATGGCCGGCAGTGCGTCCGACATACGCGTTGATGACTCACGTTTTGGTAGATGGAGGCTCACAGACCCCATTATGGGACATACTCGTCCCCTCACGACCAGTCTCTTCGCACCGCGGCTACTGATATAGGCAGAATAGCATTTCCACCGAAGATAAGGGAGACTAGAATGGATACTTCTGGTTTATCAGCCATCATCAGCCAGGCATACTCAACCCAAGATTTTGCCATCCCCGAGGCTCAAACTCGCGACCTGTTGGTCGGGAATCGAACCCACTGCGCCACGAGCTCCTTGTCCCGAGGTCACGCATGAATCTCCGCCATGACTGCTGAAACTGAGCGTGGGTTCCTGCCCACATGCCTACCCGCCACGCACGTGTGCTTCCCACCGCCCTGGAGCCAAAAAGGGATTGACGGCCCCTCGTCGAAAGGGGCTGCCCTAGCAACCACGGTAATAGGCGATGTCAAGGTCAGCCCTAGCGTGTGCCAGACTAATGCCCTCGTTTGAGGAAACCCGAGCCATGACCAAAAGCTGCACGCCCACAGTTAAATTAAACGGCGAATAAAACAGATTAAGTCCTCCAGTTATTAGTGAGTGATTGCCCTGTGTTTAGAAGGCTAGAGGCTAATCTGACGCACCAAGAGTCATGGCTTATATGGTTGCCAACTGACGGGATAACTCGGACTTTCGCAGGACTGAGATACAAGCCGCAATGGTTCGTTTGTAACGATATGAGATCTCAGCTGCACTTCTTGTGGCCATTTATATCTGCAGTGATGGTCACACGCAACAGCTACGCTATCTCATGCAATGCAAGTCAAAATGTTGCAAATTATTTTCGCGCCGAAAAGGTTACTTAAGTAGTGTTGTACTATTAGTGCTCGTTCAGCCTAATCCCAAGGCATTTCAAGCACGTCAGGGCACAGACTTTTGAACCAGTTTCTTTCGAACCAACTGAAAAACTGCACTCTATACAGCATACTACTTAAAAGGTATGTAGTTTTCCAGTTGATTTTCGATGACCTTATAAAAATTCGAATATATTTTTAGAAAAACATGCAGAAAAATATTACCTCTTGTACGCATTTGATAGAAATGCTTTGTTGTCTTCCGCTTTTTATAATTGAAGAAAGGGTACCTTTCAGTTTTGAAAAACGTTTCCGATTCCAAAATAGTTTTTGAACACAAATGCAAGGCATTCAGGGTTTCCATACTCCATGTTGTACATACTCCGTCTAGAGAAAATCACTTATTTAACTACGGTATTAGGAAAACGTCATATAATACTAACAAAATCTTTCAAGGGATCTGGACCACGTTTTATTCTTTTATTAGCCGCAGTATTAAGTGGACAGAAACGATGCTTTATGAATCAACATTTTAGCGTCTTCAAAAACCTCATAATTAGAAACATTTTAAAAACCGAATGATACCGTTTCTTCAAGAATTCAATTGAAAGAAGACTACTTCTCTATCAAATAAGTACAAAACAGATGTCTTTTTGACTGTTTTCGATAAAATATATTTGAATCTATAAAGACATTGAAAAGCAATTATAAAAATGCATACTACTCAAATAGCCACGTTTTACAGAGTGTGGTTTTCGTTGATGGCCGGAAAGAAACTCTTTAAAAAGCTGACAGCCTAGCGTGACTGAAATATCCTGGGCTTTGGCTGAAATATACGTAATATTGCAACCGTACTTAAGTAAATTCCTCGAATCAGAAACTTTTAACTTGATATTTCATGAGATAGCACATCTAGTTTTATGGACTGCTCAGCTTTGTCAGTTCTTGTGTCAAGACTCCACCCCAACGGTGAAGGACGAGAGAGTGTGGTGGATGCTGCATAAGTCTGCCCTCACTCACGACAATTCGAGCGTTGTAGTCCGACGAGGTCCACCATAGGCTCCACGGCATTCTGGTACAGTGACGGTGACTTGCGCGTTGATTAGTTTTGAGTGCCGAGGTAACACTTATATTTCACTTTTTGAAATTATTTGACTGCATTTTACTAACATTCCTTCTGCAAGCAACGCGGTATGAAAGAGGCACACATTTAAATGTCCAAATGATAAAGAAATTTTAAACGGCAACTGAGACACCGGGGATCCAGACGGTTTTCAATGCAGAATTTTTCATACATCCCCGCAGAACCAAGGGTAGAGCGTTGGCTGTATTAAAGCCTTCCCTGAGGCCGCCAAGGTTTTCAAAAGTGGGTCAAATGAATTATTCCCATCTGGCAAAATCTTGTACCAATTAACTGTACCTGGTAGTCATCTGGTGGATTCTAGAAGGATTGCTTAGGAAATCCTGCTTGGGCAGTCGACATACCGTATCAGAATTAGTGGATTTCATACGTCGCAATAGGCTGGGCACACGTGTGCTCAAACTCAGGGCTACCAATGGGACATCGTAGCTCAGATGGCTAGAGCGTGGCTGTACTAAAGCCTTCCCTGAGGCCGCCAAGGTTTTCAAAAGTGGGTCAAATGAATTATTCCCATCTGCCAAAATCTTGTACTAATTAACTGTACCTGGTAGTCATCTAGTGGATTCTAGAAGGATTGCTCAGGAAATCCTGCTTGGGCAGTCGACATACCGTATCAGAATTGGTGGATTCCATACGTCGCAGTAGGCTGGGCACACGTGTGCTCAAACTCAGGGCTACCAATGGGACATCGTAGCTCAGATGGCTAGAGCGTGGCTGTACTAAAGCCTTCCATTTTGCTGGCGTTGGTTCAAATCCCACTGGGCCACCGGGCTTTTCACAAGTGGGTCAGATAAAAAAAGGTTCTTAAGTCGTTCATTATAAGAGGAAAAAGTAGGATATTATTAAATAAATCATAAAAAAGGTGCACCGGAATAAAGCCTTAAAGTCAGTATGTGAGCCTATTTAATAACGGCTAAATTACTACTAATTAAACGTGTACGTTAATTTATGTTCTCGTATGACTTTCAAGGAGTGAAGTCTTCCAGAATAATGCACATTTAAGTTCTTATGTTTCTCCAGAAATTAAGCTGCGAGCTTCGGGTGGAATTAATACGCCCAAACCCGGTTACTCCCCGAAAAGTTGATATGAGTATGTGAACTTCATTCTATAAGTTTCAGCAGAGTACCCAGTACCACGCTGCGCATGGTACATCAACCAGTCTTTATAATGCCCATTTGACCATACACAATGATGAAAATGTTGATGACTTTAAGCTTACGAGGAAAGTATTGTGGTACAAAGAGGCAGATTAGTCACGCGCATGACACAAAAACGTATGACAGCGACGAAAGTTGATGGAAAGTCTCGAACCGTCATGAACTCGATGTTTTTCATTTGCAAAGTATTGTGCAGAATTGTTGCCGTATCGATACCGACGTTAGCAAACCGAAGGGCTATTAAATAAGCATTTTTGGCAAGAATGCATTTGGCTGCAGTACTGCTCATAGAAGTGAAGAGATTTTGCGATGAATAACTGACCATCTTATGGGAAAACACTAGTGGTGTCGGTGGGATGATACAAGATAGAGTAGACATAGAAGTTTGTTTCAGTGTAATTATCTGGAGATGGGCAAGGCCTAAAAATTTTTGCAATAGGTTATTATACTTATCGGATGAAAAATGACCTTTTAGGGAAAATGGAAACTAATTCCCCGAAAGGTACAGTAGTCCCGAAGGGCTTCAGTAAAAATGTTTGAAGAATCTTCAACCATAGGTTTTAGGTTCAGTTCGATGTCGAGACTGTTTTTTATCTTTGTAGACATGTCTAAACTATCTTACTGCCAGTTTGATTTTGACCGATTGACTACCTATTGATACAGAAAGCATTGTTTTTCCAGGAGCCAGGTTAAAGAAGAGTCCTTTTCTTCGATGCAGTGTCTCACAGTAGATTCCTATCTCATGAAATGTCAACGAAAATTCTGGAAACTTAGTTTCGATTCAAAACAAATTACTTACTGAAGAAGACGTAAGTGGCTTTCAAAAGATGTACAAGAAATGATATTTTCGAGCCTATTTTTCTCTATAATATATTTCAATGAATAAGAGCATCAAAATCAACTGAGAAAATTGCATACTCACTGGATTATCCATTTTTGACAGAGATACTTTCTTTGCGGGTGGTTAGAAAGAAGTTCTTTCAATAGACGGTATCCAACTGTGACTGAAATATCTTTACAACAACCCTTCTCAGCTAGAAAAAAATATGTACTACTTAAAAAGCCATTTTTACAGAGAGTACTTTTTAGGTGGTTTTGAAAAACTCGTTCAAAAAGCGACATCTTCCTGTGACTGAAATATCTCAGGATTCGACTGCAAGATAATCAGTATAACAACCCCCTACTTAAGTAATTTGTTTGAATCGAAACTAAGTTTCAGAATTTTCGTTGACATTTCATGAGAAAGGGAATCTACTGTAGACACTGCATCGAAAGAAAGGACTCTTCTTTAACCTGGCTCCTGGAAAACAATGTTTCTTATCAATAGGTAAGCTCAATTTTTTTCGGATAAGTCAGCTAGCATAAAACAAGATGGGTTTATAAGAAAAACACATTTGCGGTCACAAAAGATAAAAAACAGGATCCTGCGGACATTTTTTCGAACTGACCTAAAACTTATGGTTGAAGATTCTTCAAAATTTTTTACTGAAGCCCTCGGGTAACTACCATGTACCTTTCAGGGAATTAGTCGCATTTTCCCTAAAGGGGTCATTTTTTTCATCCGATAAGTATAATAACCTATTGCAAAATTTTAGGCTTATGCTCATCTCCATATAATTATATTAAAACAAACTTCTATGTCTATCTATCTGTGTACATCCCACCGACGCCACTGTGTTTCCCATAAGTGGGTCAAATGAAATTATTCAAATCCGCAAAAATCCTCTACTTAACTTCTATAGCTTTTAGTTATTTTTACTGCAACCAACAAAAGCATTCTTACTTCAAAAAAATGCTTATTTAATAGCCCTTCTGTGTGTGCTGCCAACGTGTAGAATATCAATGCAACAATCTTTGCACAGATATTGCTAAATGAAAAACATCAGAGTTCGATTGTTCGGGACTTTCCGCCCAACTTTCGTCGCTGTAACGTTTTGTGTCATGCGCGTGGCTAATCTGCCTCTTTGTCTACCACAATTATTTCCTTGCAAGCTTAAAAATTACTCATCAACTTTTTATATGATTGTGTGATGGGCATTATAAAGACTAGTTGATTTACCGTACTCCCAGCGAAGGTACTGTAAATTCATCAGGGATTTATAAACTGTCTGATGGTAGAATGGTAATATTAGCTTGGTAACTCCGCTGGAAACTTATGAATTTAAGTTCACATATTCATATCAACTTTCGAAATGGAGTAACCAGGTTTTGGGCAAATGAATTCACCCCTAAAGCTCGCGGCTTATTTCTGGAGAAATATAAGAACTTAAATGTGTATTATTCTGGAAGACTTCACTGCCAGAAAGTCATACGAGAACATGAATCAACGTACACATTTAATTAGTAGTAATTTAACCGTCATTAAATAGGCTCACATACTGACTCTAAGGCGTTATTCTGGTGCACCGTTTGTATGATTTAGTTAATAATAGCCTTCCCAAGTGTGGCTTACTGTAAAAAGCTATAGTCCAAGTAGAAAAATCTTCTAAAGACAGTAAAAGTTCTAAATACTCATGGTGCAGACCGCTAGTAATGTCACATTAAAACTCACCGAAACCATTTATGACTTTGGAACTGGTGCATTTATATTGCTGTATGCCATCTAGGAAAGTCCGAGAAAAACGAAATGTGTCCGTACCAGCAACCCTTGGATAGTCGCTCAATCTTGATTTAATGTCAGCTTAAAGCAGTTGTACACTTTTCCTCCAGGAGGTGCTAAATGTGTTGGATCGGAAACCAGTTAGAAATGTTTTCAGCGATCGCGTCCTCTTCCTGAGACACCTTCGCACATGTATCGGCAATGGCCGCATTGCTTAGTGCGTCTTCATCATCGCACGGATAAGCGTTGAACACAGTGTGAGACGAGCGCGACGAAATGTTTTCGGCCAAGTACCTGCTAATACTTCCGGCAGGTCCACTGGTGCATATGTGATGACCGTTACGTTACATTTAGGTCCGATATACAACAGTTAGACAGTCGATTTTTGACAGCAGGGTGGTGCAGGAACGGTGACTGGCGCTGGATAAAGAGTAAGAGTACACTTGCACTGCATCTATCCCACTTTAAACTCCACTCCCCTACCTGGGCCCGGTGGCAAGACAAAGTCAAGAAGACCAGAGAGGACGCAGGTCAAAACACTGTGGTCCACCACAAAAAGGATCCCCAACTGAGTGGGAGTGCCATAAAGGCCACATTAAGAAGGAGCCATTGCAACCTGACTCTCAGTC
>WEDG01001752.1:0-125340 GCA_017591395.1 Schistocephalus solidus
TGGTGGACCTCCTTGAAATCGACGGTTGAACTATCTAGTTGTCATATTCGGAAGTCAGTGCAGTCACTGAAAAGGGCCGGTGAACCTGTCTGCACGTGCCACAGCACGTCCCTGACTCCACAGTCACACACCAAGATTACCAAGACCAGGGAGTAAGAAGCAACTATCGCCGTGTGACTCCAAGTCCACTGGTCAGCCACTAAATACATAACAAACACTGGTTGCACTTGTAAGCCCATTGGGGTAGCGAGTTTTGAAGCCGAGGACCCATTAATACGCGGGCCGGACCCATTATAACACGCACAAATCCTGAACATGTGTAGGCTATGACTATGTGATGGATGATAGGATTGAGTGGCACACAGGCCCAGGCTATGAGAGCTGCGATACGAGCGGTTGCCTCCATCCTTTTTTAAAATTAAAATCTGGGTTAGGTGTTTGTTGTTGATCAGAGAGAGTAGGGATACGCTTACTTGTGGATTCGCCGTGCCACCCACTTGCACCCTATTCCGTCTCCCGTCTCTTTGCCTCTGCTTTGACACCAGGCACGGGCAGATGAAAGATGAAAGAGTGCGGTAGATGCAGCACAAGTCTATTATCACTTAAAACTAATTCAAGTGCAAGTAACCGTCCCTGAACGACAATACTGTAGAGCTCACGACGGCCATATTTGAGCTCAATGTTTGAACAGTCAAAACACTGGCACAATTAGTGCCTGTACAAAAGTAGTTGTAGGATTTCAGGAACACTTAAATATTTCTGCAAAATAGTAGTTTCGGATTCAAGGTCCTGCATGCTAAGGTATTATGCTGCTCAGTCGTCACACCTCCATACTGGTTTCATTGTTTTCCTTGTAAAAGTTGACTCCACTTTTTTCGACGGAGGATAAAACAAGAAAAGTCTGCTGCACACGGCATTGTTTTGTCTTATCTGCCCTTGCATCCATGTAGAGGAAGTTAAAGAATTTATAAGATTCGATGACTCCTATCCATTTGCTCAATTCAATCGTTTTATTTAACGAGTCATATTTGCTGTCGCCTGTAACTTCACCATACGATAATCTTTCACCCTGGAGGGAAGTCGACTGCGGTAGATCTTGGTCTCCCAAACTCAACAATTGACCGCTTGCAGTGTCGGCCAATACTATAATGTCTCGGGATTTCGCAATATTGCTCGGCCCCCGTACACACAAAACTAGCTTTTTTAGCTTTGTGCAATTTATTCTACTAGATCTGAGGAATGTCATATTCGTTTGTGCAGTTAAGTATGCTCTTGATGAAGGGCCCATATGTTCCATGGTTAAAAAAACGCGAACTATATCAGACCACAAATCCAGCGTGTCGACGTTAGCTCGATTGAACACAATTGACGTGAATCAGAATGGTAAATAACACAAAATTACTGGATGTGTAGAAAACTCTTAATTATCGGTGCCCTTTATATAGACATTGTGCTATGGAAAATCTTATTATGAGGATGTAATTAACACGTTCAGTTAAAACTACCGAATGTGAGCGGATGAGTCAAAAATTACAATATTTTCGCCATTTGAAATATTTTGTGTAGGCTCCAAGAGTGGATATGTTCCCCATAATATAAAATGCGGTCGAAGAGGAACAAATTCATTTATAGGGGTCGTGAGACTTTTCAAAAATAGTAAAAAGTCAAACATAGCAGACAGCATCTTATTCAGCCTACGCGCTGCCAACCTTGTCTGGACAAAAAACACTGACGTTCTTTACGTCCCTAAGCGTTTCATAACAAGGCATTGACTTGAGATAAAACTCGACGGATTAACTTAGTAGATTGATAACTAACAAGTCTGTGGCGCCAACTTTCAGAAGTTCTGGACATACTGCGGCAGCAGTTTTATTCTTTGTTGAGTGGCACATTTTTTCACTCTGTGTCAAAACAATGTTGCCATTAGGCTGGCGTTTCGAGTTAATGAAACGTTTTGACACAAACTCATTTGCGTCGCAGTCGATATATGGCATATTGTTGTAATTTTGTAGATTTTTTGGAAAGGAAGTAGAATATCGTAACCTAAAGCTACTGGAACCCACTGTATGATCTGAATCGTTCGTAGTTTGTCAAAATTACTAGAAGTGCTCAATGATATGATCTGGGTTTTAAATAAGTTATCGATCATTACAACTGGTTAAGATTCAATAATATATCGTTTTTTCACGGTAAAAGGGAATATGCTCTTCAAAAGCCGAACCTCTTATTTATTTCCATTCTTTCAAACTGCTTAAACTAATTCAGCAAAGTTGGTCATTTTTGACCAAAGACTGGCCTTCTGGATCGATTTTCACAAAGGTTATTGCGACGCTCTCCAAAAAAGTGATGGGAGTTTCAGCTATCTGTGTTTCCATTAATTCATTTAGTCAAGAAATGGACTGTACTCTTCGTCTTCCAATTGCATACAGTTTTTGAGCGTGTCTGAGGCCCAAAACATGGCTTTATTTTAAGATACTGATGGTTAAGCGAACCATTATAACATTACCCGACTCTTTTACTTCTTGTTAACGACATGATGCCTGCTTATTTGTCAAATATTTCGTTTGAAAATTAGCCATCTTGAACTAAAAGACATTCATATGTATAAAGCAACGGCTACTTAATGGCTGGTTCACTGCCAAGCGTTCGAAACCACAATTTATTGCGCACTTCCTGTGATAGAGGTTAGAAATTCACCTTCGTCATTGCATGCGTATGGTCGACCAGAGTTAAAGAAATTTTTATTTCAAATATAAGCGCAGTGGTTACGACATAAATTGAAAATGACAAAGCTTAAGGTGAATAGGTCATATTCTTTGTGCTGATGGCAGATTCTGCAAGCCTTTGTCAGAATCAAAATGAAAAGGGACTATATAATATTTTTTTGCTGTAGTTCTTCGACAAGAGATTGTTAACAAGGGACATTTACCGGTTTCCACAGCTCAACGCTTGACGCAGGAGGGCGAGATGGTGAATTATGATTAATAATAAAAAGAACTTCAAGAGACCTCCTCGTTCAATTAAGTTCCGAACTACGTAATTCTTTTTACCTTTCTGGCGGCCCAGCTACTAGCTTAAGACCCAGACACGTGTTTCGCCGATATTTTGCCGCTGCAGGGCACAAATTCAAGGAGTTTGGCTGATGAGTGGATCCTCATGTCCATTGAACGAGTGTTTGCTAATTAGACAGGCCTGTGGTAGCATAGCAGCTACGTCCTATAAATACTACAATCCTTGTGTGTTCATCACCCTTTGCTATGGACGTCTCCGATGCTGGTTTCACGTGAGAATACGAAACGTCAGGTCAACAAACCGTTTTGGTCCAGCGAACGCATCTATTTCCGTTCGCTAAACAGTCAAAATATGCTCCACAACCAGGGGTGTCCTGAAATGGTCCCTCCAGATATCCGATATGTTCGAGTTCGAAGTTCACCCCGCAATGCTTGTACAGAGGACGCGGTAGTTCCAGCCTTCTTTCTGCGTTTTGTGTAAATCTTGAAGGTAAGTGAAGTTTCACCGATTTAGAATGAAGCATTCAAAATGTAATATTTACTCGCACTTAATACGGCTGTAATTAGGCCTGATCTAGCGCGCTTCATTCCTGTAGTGTACAGTACCCCCCCAACAACGGACTGCCTCCGAAAACCAGGGTAGTCGACTAGATCGATTCTAGTTTTAAAAGACGAATAAAAATCACATAGATCAAAGGACTACCTCTGGAACTTGACAGCTAGCCTCAAACACCATTTTGAAGTGACCATCTTTCTATGGCTCAAATTATGCGTCGTACTCAGTTTAGGGCAACAGCACAGAACTCCTGAAGCGGGCCTCAAAACAAGTGCCCAAAATCACCTCCCACACTGCAACTGAAGCTTGCATAGCTTACTCAAACGATCATTCTAAAACAAGGGCGCTTGAAAGCCTCAAATTTTAGCTTGTCTTTGAAGCGTATTCCAGCAGTCAAAGTGGTATGGGAGTGACACGTTGACCGTCATTTCCGACGATGTCCATCGTGTGCCCCAGAGAAGGGGGTCAAGGGCGGTGACTTGTGCATGACTTAGTTCAAGGCATAACAGTACCGATCCGAAGCATGTCCGATATAAAGGAATTTTAATGCTTGTAGAGACAGCACAAAGGCTCAGTAAATACCCAGAAAAGGTAACAGAAACCCTGGAAACAGATGCTTTACGCAGATTTAAATGTATTCTGTCCGGTTAGCAGCAGTTCAACCACTATACAGTCACAACGACAATTTCTTCAGTATGCCAGCAGAAGAAATCTCGAGTTGTGCCTTCTATAGTTCACGGCTGTAGTCCGAGAAAAGATGGACAATGGACTGCGACTGACCCGGCTCAGAACGCCCACTAAAACTACCACGACGCCGCAAAGGAGCGTGCAGAGAAGAGCTACAAACTGAACGGGTTCTTAGTAGGACGGGGTCAGGTTGCAGTGACTCCTAAATGCAACCCTTTTGGAAAACTCACTCATATGAGGTTTGAGATACCTACTGAAGACCGATACGAGTGAATATATGAGCTAGCTAGTGTATTCCACGCGTACAACGGTTACTTTGATTTGTAAACGACTACATTCCCACTGGTCTACACTCATCTTGAGTTTCTATCGCTACTGCGATGTGTGGTGTGTATAGGTAAATGCAGCACATACATGCCTCACCATAACAAATACTCACGAAAGTCCCAGTTGCATCCTCATGCCTTGCAATTTACGAACCATCAACTATTATTGCGTATTGCATCGATGCATTGTCTACCTGGCAGTCAGCATGAAGCCAGGATATTTCATGGGTCTGAAGCTTTCGCCTAAAATAACCGGCATCCGCCTTCAATATCTATGAATGCAGGCTTGACTAAGTCGACACATTCATAATAGATGTTTACTGAATAAGCGCATCGTTTACTGGCTATCGTATAGGCGGTTTACACCAAGTATTATTTGCATATCTTCTCCAGAGGGTGCTGAGAACGCCCCTCATGCCCGAAGGGCAACTCGGAATCTAAGCTTGTGGTGCCGAAGAAGGAAGCAAGTTACGAGACATTAATGTGAGCACGATATGTGGACTGTTTTACCTCACTTCCAATCGGATACAATAACAGGGTTTATCTGAGTGAACAACGCAGGGTGGCCACATAATTTGACAGAGCCTTTCTTAGTCTATCACTGTTCCAAACTCTTCATATCACATAGCCATCGGTATTCAAATAATACAATGGGTGACAGAACGAGTGATAGCTTAGGTTTATGGGAAAATAAGTGGGTCCTAAGCTGGGAACCATGAGGACTCTTGTTGATAGCGAAGTATCCAATTCAATTTTACGCGGAAGACAACTCGAGAAACAACCAATCAGGTAAATAAAAGAGCATTTTAGATAGGAACCATCACTGGGTTAAATCTGAGTAAATCAGATATCAAAAGGTAATACATGTCAGAGTAAGCTGTTTTGAACGAGAGCGGTATTTTTGGATGCTTTCAGAGGCCCACTAGAATGTGCCTATTGATGACAACCACAAACAAAGGCCTCAACTAGTAAAGTCCTATACAATGGGAGTTACGTATCCTCGGACACGATTCACAGGTTCCCATATCTGCAAGCCAGTGTAAAGAGCAGGACAACGTTGAGAACTTGAAGACAAAGGCTCAAACTGAAGACGCTTAGGAATAAAGTCTGTAGACCGGAAACGGTGATTTCGAAGCCCTCCAAAGACGCCTGGAAAAACATAAACAAATGCGATAAAAGAGGCACAAAAACGAATGATGTCGGCATGCATTTAACAAGCAGACTTATTCACAAAGGTAGCTTCATTGTGAAGCGCACGCAGAGCGTCTGTTGTTCAATAAATGTTCACTAGTCAGTTTTAGCTGAAGCAGTCAGGTCGGCAACCTGTTGAAGTGAGAGGCTCGGCCCAGTTGCCGAGTCAGGTTAGGTAAGACCATCAGTTCAAGTGTATTAATCTGGTGTTCAAGCGTAACGCTAATCTGTCTTTGCCTTTTGCTTTGCTATTTCAGTACAAGATCAATCACGGTCCTTATTGAGTTGAGTTGAACACCGGTCTAAGCACATCCCTGTGGTCCGTGTTCTAAATGTGATATCAATCCTAACCACAAGGGTAAACCTTCTAAATCTTACCTTAACCTCGGCCTCAACCATAACCCTAACTCCCTGGGCTTCGGCACAGTGCAACCACCTACACTAAGATTAGAGGGTATTTATAATCATACCCTACCTTTGAGTAAAATGTGCAGGCCATAAGGACTGATGCCAAGATTACTTCAGAGGATAAACGCAACAAAAAAATAAATGAAATAAATAATAATACTGCAGCAAATAATAATTCACCATTGCGGTTTAGGCAATATGATATGAAGATAATTTTGGCAAAAATACGGCAAAAACGTAATGTGCGAACCAATTCGGGGAACAAAAGATAGGTCAACGTGTAAAACGCAACCGAACTACATACCAATGTAACCATACCTCTATCCATCGTGCTCGTTAGGGTTATCATTTGTTTTCGGGTTAGTAGGGCACACACAATATTTCGTTGGCGGTAGAATGAAAGAAGTATCGGGTCAGGCGGCTGCTATTAGGATGCCGCAAATCGAATCCGTGTTACTTTGCTAATGAAAGATCACGTAGAGTGGGCCCACTTTTTACTCCTGTCAAGGGTCCGAAGTAAAGTGGGTCTGGTCAGCTAGGAATGGCATGGCGCATATTGGTTGGCGTGTGAGGTAAAGCCACCGGATCTCGCCAGCTGCATACTTCTCGGGACAACAAAAATATGTGCGACCCTACTAACCCGGCAACGAATGCTAACCCTTACGAAAACAATGGATAGAATTAGAATTAGGTAAGTGCTCTCCTTTTTTCATTTAGCTCCATCCATAACAATCCTACTACCGCCGGTCCAATATTACTTGCTGATCGCGCGTTTTTTCCCTGAATCGGGCCAAATATTACGTTCTTGCCAAAAATACGTATTATGCAAATATGGCTCTTCTGTCATCGTGAATTTTGGTGAATCATATATGTACCAAAAATGTTCCAAACAGCAGTTTGTACTGCGATGCAAAACATGCCACTGGTACAGCAGATTTTATCTCGTCTTTTTCGAGAATGCTAAGATGCTTTGAGATGTGTCGACGGACGAAAAGCTAGTCAGCTATGGTGAGTGGCAGTCCCAAAAAAGGCCGCAGGGGCAATTTTACGTGGTGTAAAACCTTTGAACAGCAATTTACTTATCTTAGAGTTTAGTCGTAAACCGAATTTGCAGAGACGACAGCCGTTCGATCAAGATAGAATTATGTTTCTTTGAATGAATTACCAGGCAAACAAAATTCGTTGGCATACGCAAAGTCTGGGGCTGTATATATATATGGTAAATAGGCGCTCACCGATCGGTACAGGACTCATTTGTCCCATTCTGCCTTGGGGCTCACTCTCGAGTCCCGCCAGCAGTCACACGGCGGATAATGATATAGCAGCATAAATTGACTGAAAAAGACGAGGGAGCCTTATGTGGCCATTTATAGCTCATCAGCCATCATTAGCCAGCCATATTCAACCCAAAGCGCTGCGGCGAACGAGGCTCGAAGTCACGATCAGCTGGTTAGAAATAAAACGCCCTACTTACTGCGCCACGAGCTCGTTGTGTCGCCGGTTTCGATCGAGCCTATTATCTATGGTAAGTAGGCGTTCACTGATCGGTTACCGGAAGCAGTCATCCCGGCAGCAGCCGCAGAGGAACAGTAGGTATTGGATACAGCGTTTGACATCCAACCAACAGTTCGCAAGTTCGAGCCTTGTGGACTACAGCGTCTGGGATTGGGTACGGCTGGTGGATGACGGCTAATAAGCTAGAACTAGCCACTTAAGGCTCCCTTCCTTCTAGAAGCCAAAAGATTGGTGTGCTCCTACATCTGTTTGAATGAATACCCGATTTGCAGCGACAGAGAATGACAGGTGTTGAGGCACTGATGAACTTCAGTTCGATGAAGTGCTTATGGCCCATCTGCTAGACCCATTGTGTGGACCGTCTGCACCGTACTCGAGCGCATGTTTGTGTTTCCAGACCCAGCTGGCAGTCGGGGTTATGATTGGCTGAATGAAGGCAGAGTAATCCCGAAACAGACTGTATCAATCTACCCATATTTTCTGTCATCTCTCCTCGCTGGAATTATAACTTGGCTGACTTCGGCCTGGTAATTGGTTGTCTGTTTGTGACCTTTGCCTTATATGCGGAGCTAATTTACTTCAGGAAGCCAGTAGATTGGTTTGTGTCTATTCCTATGTGAATATATATATATATATATATATATATATATATATATATATATATATATATATATATATATATATTGCTTGAAGGCTTTTTAGAGCAGCTGAGTTACAAATCACGCTTATTGTGGGCTAATATTTTCGGTTTAGCATCTGACAGTAGCGATCTCTCAAGAGTGGTATTCACTCCTTTGGTTCCTGCATGGGAGTCAGCTGGAATAAGTGATAATTTTTGGTTGATTTTCCTAATCTCTTAATTTTTATTTAACGAGTTTCGTAGATGCTTTTAGAGATTCCGTTTATCACCGATAATGAAGTTTTATTCCACCTCTAGTGCAGTATCCTGACGTTATCGTTTTCGGTCGAATCTCCCCTGATGATGCCATTTGTCAAGTTCGTGCTCTGATGCTCGTCTCCGTAAATGTGGGCACACCTTGCAATCCCTTCCAATTGCATAGCGTTCACTAGTATCCACTCTTTGGTTCTGCGCTCGCCCTGGCCTAGGTGTGCACACAGGCCCTCAGTGATGGAATGCCTGAATACAGCCAACTCCTCATGCACTCTCAGTAACTGAGCATCATCATTTTTGGTAGAGTAATTTAGTTTATGATGTCTTGGTGAAAATAATTAACAGCTTAACTGGATCAGATTTCGTTAGGACCCAAATTTTGGCCACAGACCTCATCGTAAGAGCCCTATATCACAAAAGTGTTCACAGGAGGGTGTGCTCCGCGAAACAATCTTCCTGCTTGTCTTGATCAACTACCGCAGACTGCAATTGTGTAGCCAATTTTGTTTTACTTACACATAATCGTCTATTGAATATCCGGTGCTGGACTATGATTTTGTCTAAAAGCGTCACAGTAAATTCAGCAAAAGCAAGAAGTTGGTCTTCATCGTCATATCAATTATCAGTTATTTCTCCGGGAGCTTGGCTAAAACTTGGGTCAGGATTGGCGATGCGCACATTGCAATACTCTGTTGGCATTTTGATGTTGCTGAAAGGGATAGGAGGCAGAACATAATGAATTCGGACCCAGAAATGGTATTTAATTCCTCATTATTGGTGTCTAACGTAGAGGCACGAACAGCAACCGAATTTATGGTAATTTGTTTCCTCCCCTGGTCGAATTTGGACAAGCTGTAAGAGTCGGATGATCGTTTTATTATCTAACATTAACTTCCGGACATTTGATAAAAATAGACGCCAGTTCTTAAAAGCTAATGCTTCGAGTACTTTAAAGCTGTAAAGCAAATTGATTGGCTTGCGTCAAGTAGTGGGAAAAAAAACAACTTTGGTGAGGAAAGCATCTAGCAACCGAAAATTGATCATCCTATAACTTAAATTGATTTACCACAACTCCAATGCGCCAGTTCTGTTGAAAAGGTACAAGTACATCAAGAGGTGACTTGCCTGTGGTGTTCGGGAAAACGTCCATCCAAGTGTGCCAAACTGAATGAGGATGAGGATGGAGTTGGCAGCAGCAGTCTGCAAGCGGTGAGTTAGTAGAGCGGATAAATCAACTTACCAAGGTCATCATAACAGGACTCTTCTTCCTTACACTCCAGCATCCACAAAAGGCCAGGGTAGCAAGCAGAATTTCAATAATGAGGAAGGTAAGAGCCAGTTCGTCAAGTCTGTGTGGAAGATGTGGATAGTATTTGGAGCCTCGGCTCCACAGGACAGTCGTAATGCTGGCTGCCACGATGCCTTGAAGCTGGAGTATAGTAAGACAAAAGATTACCTGAACGGTATTGCCCAATAACATAGCAGCGCAGTAGACGGTATCCATAAAGCACTACTTTTCCGTACGCACACACACACACAAACGACAGTTCGACCATCGCAGTACGACAATGTCCACCGTATGCTCCACACCAGGTGGTGCAGGGACGGCGACTTGCGCGTGAATTAGTTTTAAGTGATAGTAGACTTGCGCTGCATATACCACACTCTCTACTCTGCCCCCACCTGAGCCCTGTGTCATGACAGAGTCAAGAAGACCGGATATGGAAGAGGGCGCAGGTGGCTGGCGCGGCCATAGCCGCCCCTGGGCGTGCCACAAAACCTGGCTCGGATCCCACGGAGTAGGAGTGCCATTAAGGCCACATTAAGAAGGAGCCATTGCAGCCTGACTCTCAGTCCATCAGTCAGCCATTCCACACAAAATACACATTGGGCTGACCACGCGGTCCGAGTTAACCCGTCAGTTGGCAACCTTCAAAGCCACGGCTTTTAGCGCACCGTGATAGTTTCAAGCGCGTCAGATTGTTTATAGTGAGGAAAATGCGCTGAGCTGTTGAACTCACTCTCTCCCCCACCCACACAATCAGACCACCATCTGAGCCAGTCAGTTTTCTGATGTGGGAGTGGGCGCATTGGCTGACGGGTTGGCGTAGCCGTCTTCGCGTTTGACAGCACGACCTGGCCCCCATAACGCACACACCAGAATTTACTTACTCAGCGGATATGGAGGAGCCATCGCCGTTTGACTCCCAGTCCACTGGTCAGCCACTCGACACACACAGCACATAAACTGGGCCGACGGCGTGGTCTGGTGTTAGCGTTAGATTGGCAGCCTTCCAAGCCACGGTTTCTAGAACACCGTGATTTTATCAGGTACATTATTATGATTGTGAGGGTGTTGTCTATGTATTAGTGTAGATGGTGTGCGCTGATGTGGCTTAGCCTCCGGTGGTTTACCGCAGGTTCTCCTGGAGGCGCATGTTTCCTAGTAGGCCCATGCGGTGTGTAAATGCGCGGGAGCAGTGAGGGCAGTGGAGGTTGGCGCGGTGACTGTATGTCGGAGCCCCAGGCACTGGTTCACCAGCCTCCGTGCGATGGATTCGCAGGTAACCGACCAGGCCTATGCGTGAGTTGAAGTTGCGGGCGCAGTGTGGGCAGAAGAAGTCGGTAGAGGCTGGGGGGATGTCATTCATGGAAGTGGGGGTGGCAGTGGTGGTAAGAATGGCAGGAGCAGAGGGTGTGTATGGTCCATCGGTGTTTTTGGCATTGCGGTGAATTCCACTGTCATGGATGCGCATGTGACCGAATAGGCCCATGCGATGAGTGAATGCGTGAGGTTAGTGAGGGCAGTGGAGGTGGCAATCTCTGCTGTGTGTTGATGCTCCAGGCACTGATTTACCAGTCTCTGTACGATGGATCCGCAAATGACCGACCAGGCCGGTGCGTGAGGTGAATGTGCGGTCTCATTGAGGACAGTTTAGGAGAGAGTCCCCATTCCTAATGGTGGTGCTGGTAGTTAAGGTGAAGGCGGTGGTGGTTGCGGTGGTGGGGGTAACAGGTGATGAGTAGAGGGATGTGGTCTCAATGATGGTTCGAGTAATGGAATCGATGCCAGGAGCGAGAGCGAAGGAGTCTGAAGGAGGGTTGGCAAAATTTGTCGTACAAGTTGGAATTGTCAGATTGTTGGTGCATTGCGTCCGAAGATGTCCAACCAGGCCGATTCTCGCGCGGAAGATACGTTGAAAGCGCGGGCATGTGGGCAGGGCCTGGGCATCGACGATGTTTGTCCGGGTCGCTGGTGACTTTCGTGCCATTCTTTGGCCTTGGCGGCGGCGATCCGGTTCGCCTCATAGATTGCTCAACCAGTCCTCACGGATCTTCTCCATGCCGGGCTATCGTGGGCGAGGTCCACCCAGGTCACCGAGTTGATTTGCAGTTGCTTCAGCGATTCTTCAAAGTGTCCTTGTAGCGTCGTTTTTGACCTTCCTGTCGGCGAGCACCCGTAGCGACATCTCCGTAGAAAAGTCATTTAGGTAGTCGCTTGTTGTCCATTCTTACCAGTTAGCCGCTCCATCGCATTTGCACTTGCCTCAGCATGGCGTGGATGTTGAGGATTTTAGGCCGCTCCAGGACTTCCGTGTCCGCGATCCTGTTTTGCCATCTCAGCTTCAGTATTCTGCGGAGGCAGCTGAGATGGAAGTGATTCAGCTTCCTGGCTTGGTTCGAGTAGACGGTCAAGGTCTCCGTTCCGTAAAAAAAGTGTCGTCAAGACGATAGCCATGTACATCTTCAGTTTTGTGTTATGATGAATACCATGGCGATTCCACACGGAGGCCTGCAGCCGGCCGAATGCCCGACTAGCTATCAAGATCCGTTGGGCAACCTCGTCATCGATTCTAGTGTTGCGTGACAGCGTGCTTCCTAGATAAGCGAAGGTTTCCAAGTTTTTGAGTTGAGCACCGTTTACATTGATTTGGGGAGCATTGTATTCTGCGCTGGGTGGCGGCTGGTGCATGACAACCGTTTTGGCTGTACTGATTGTTAATCAAAGATCGGCGCAGCCTGCGGCGAAGAGTTCCATACTCATTTGCATGTCCTCCTCCGTCATGGTGTTAAGGGTGCAGTCGTCCGCGAAGAGAAAGTCATGGACTGTAGTCGTAGACACGCGCGTTGAATCCTGCATACGCCGGATGTTGAGAAGGTGCCCGTCAGTTCTGTAGGCGATGCGGATTCCAGGCTGCTCATCACGGTAGGCGTCCATCAGCATAGCCATGAACATTCGGCTGAAGAGGGTAAGCGCAAGGACGCAGCCCTGCTTCACTGCGTTGGTCACTGCGAATGCTTCGGATACTGTCCCGCTGTCAGTGACGCGCGCCGTCATCCCGTCATAAAGCTGAAGCACCATGTGAGTAAACCGCTCAGGACAGCCGAATTTCTGCATGACTTTCCACAGTCCGTCACGATTCACCGTGTTAAAGGCTTTCGTCAGATGCACGAAAGTAGTATATAGGTGATTTCGCATCTCCTGGCACTTCTATTGTAGCTGGTGGGCGGCAAAGTTCATTTCGGTTGTTCCGTGGTGTCGGCGGAAGCCACATTGGCTTTCTGGGAGCAGGCTCTGCTCTAGGTGACCGTTAAGACGATTGAGAAGGATATGGGCGAAGATCTTCCCAGCAATGTTGAGCAACGAGCTGCCTCAGTGATTATCACAAAGTTGCCGGTTCCCCTTCCGTTTGTAGAGATGGACGATGGTCACATCTTTGATATCCCGAGGAACTGGTCCTTGCGCCTCATCTCCAGTAAGAGTGTTGTGAGTTCTGCCATCAGCCGGGGCCCACCGTGCTTTGCGTCGGATCCCGGTGCTTTACCGCTGGAAATCTGCTCCACGGCCCGGATGGTTTCTGGTAGGGAAGGCGGCAGATGCAGGTCATTGTTCGTGTCCACCTGAGGGAGCCGATCAATAGCAGCATCGGAGATGGCTGATGAGCAATTAAGGACACTTCTGAAGTGCTCGGCCCAGCGCTTCAGAATTTGCGATTACTCTGTCAACAGAGCTGAGCTGCGGTGCGGTGCCCTTGATACAGGGGCCGTAGATGCCATTGATGGCTTTGAAAAAGTTTTTCATTTCATTGCGGTTCGCATACTCCCGGATTTCCTCAGCCTTTCGGATCATCTCGGCATCCTGCATCTCCCGCAGCCGTTGCTTTACAATGTAGCGGCATCTGAAGAAGGCTGCTTTGGTGGCGTCAGTCCGAAGGTCCATGTAGGCTTTGTGTAGTCCATTCTGCTCCGCGAGTAAGTTGCTGATGTCAGCGTCATTGTCGTCAAACCAGTCCTGGTTTTTTCACGGCGTGCGCGTCCGAGGACTTCGAGGGCGGTGGACTGGATGACATTTCGCAGTTGGCACCATCGTGTTTCCATGGTGCCGTTATTATCTGGAGCATGCAGGTTCTCCAGTTCTCGGTTATTTGGTTGCTGAAATCAAAACAGTGAGCAGGCAAATTCAACAACACAGTATTTAACTTACCTGGCGTTCGCTTACCTTGGGGCCTTCGTCGGGTTTGCAGTCGGAGCCTCATCTGGGAGATGACGAGGCAGTGAGCTGTTCAACCATCGGTATCGCGGATCACCTTAATTACCAGCACGTCCTGTCGATCTCGCCTCCGGACGAGAACATAGTCCAGCAGCTGCCAGTGCCGCGACCGAGGGTGCATCCACGTGGCCTTCTCCCGCATCGGAAGGCGGAAGAAGGTTTTGGTCAGCAGGAGACGGTGTTCCGCACACGTTTGCAGAAGAAGGAGGCCGTTATCGTTACAGCTACCGAGACCGTGGGGACCCAGCACTCCCTGCCAGGCAGCATGGTCCGTCCAGACACGGGCGTTGAAGTTAACAAGGACAATTAACTAGTCCACCTTCGGCACAGTTGCCAGCAGGGCGTGCAGGTCCTCGTAGAATTTGTCCTTCGCCGCATCAGAGCTCGTCATTGGGAGAGCGTAGGCGCTGATGATGGTTGCGAACGTGTCTCCCCGAGGAGGCAGGCGGAGGCTCATCAGGCGATCATTCATACCCTGCGGCAGACAGGGCAGACGTCCCACGATGACATTCCGAATGGCAAAGGCAACACCAGCGTCACGTCACTCTGCCTTTGACCGGCCGCTCCAGATGAAGGTGTAGCCGGCACCCACCTCCTCCAGCTGACCCTGCTCAGAGAATCGGGTCTCGCTGAGAGCAGCAATGTCCACCTTGTAGCGCGCCAGTTCCCGAGCGACTAGCGCCGTCCTCTGTTCCGGCCGGTTGCTCCTAGGATTGTCTAAAATGGAACAAACATTCCAGGCTGCTAGTGTGAGTGGACTCACCCGAGCAGCCTGGAGGGTATGGCAAGGGGGATTTGGACGGGAGGTGTTGTTGTTTGTTTTTACTATAGCATTTTACTATAAAGTTCATCAAAGAATACAGTCGATATTCCTGATCTTAAACGGCAAGCCAATGAGTCCGTGGCTCATTAGTTAGAGCGTTGGACTTCTGATCAACAGGTTGCGGGTGCGAACCTTGGGTGATGCAACACCTGGGGTTAGGTATGACTGGCTGATGACGGCTGATGATTCATAAATGGCCATTTCGGACTCCTTTATCTTTGCCGGCAATGTTCATTAGCAATTGGCGAGCAACAGGTGGTTGTAGTGGTATTATCAGTACTTGGGAAGGGTGCAAAGAGATGTTGGCCTTTTGATAGATGAGCAGCCATCAAAATGTTCAAGGCAACAACCTGTAATATGCTTTTCATGACAGTATGCGCACTATATGGTACTATGACTGAAAATGACAGATTGAACTTTTATGATTTATATTTAGGCGAAGTCATCTTTAGTGCATTGGTTTAAGATTGCATGGTAGTTGGATGATATGTGACCTGTGTGACACGCATCTGACGACGACTATACCTCACGTGAACCACTGCGCCCTACTTCATTTCCAGCCAGCTTGACTGCGACAGGCGCCAAGGACGACACAACGGGGTTGACCCAGCTCGGCACATCCACTGAAATCATCACGACGTTTTAGCAGTCTTGGCTTGGAGCGCTAAGAAATGACCGGAAAACTGAGTTCTATTTAGGACAGCATCGGGACAAAGTAGCTCTTAAATGTAGGCTTTTTGGTACGTTCATCTATGTGAGGGTCGAGATAGTCCAATAGGAGCCGATACTAGTGAAGATAGGCACTAGTTAGTGTGGCAGACGTGGACAGACTGTTTTGCCTTTTTAACTAATGCATTCAAAACTACCTACGGTCAGCTTAACTTTATCTGGCCACTAGGTGGTGGGTGTGGAAGGAGAGCAAATTACCTACAACAAGTATGTACGTTGCAATGAAAACTTTACGTGGAACTCACCATTGTACCCTCCTTGGGACGACAATGAGCATCTAGCTTGTGACACCTGAATTATTAGAACCATGATCATAATCCGTGCTTTCCAAAGTAAATCAGAGGGCATAGCTTAATAAGATCGTGGCTGGACTAAATCCTTTAGGATAGTAGTATAAACCTTATTACTTGCATTATTTGAGGAAATACTCTTAGATGGTAAGGAGGAGATAAGAGCAAGTACACTAAAATAGCCTCCTACAGCGTCTCAGCAAAGTCACGTTAGACCTGGTCTTTGTCAGCGGCAGCATGCATATTGCGCTCTGCTTTACTGCGCTTACTGCTTTCATTGTAACGCGTAGACTCATGAAAAATAATGAATATTCGTTTTTATCACTAACACTTTTCGCATAGCTCCAAGGAGAAGGGGGTTTGGTTAAGATCGAGTAAATAGCTGCCATACGCCCTGGATACCTGCATCTTGACACTTCTAGCATATAATGCTCTTAATCCAGGCCGGAACTGTTTGAGCGAGAAATTCAAAAGCTAGATCAGCTTCCAGGCATCTGCGGAGTATGGTTCAGTAAAATAAAATTGTGGTAGTCAGCCATTCGGAAAATGGATCGCATATACAACCGCTTTATTCTTCGGCAGCGAGTTTTTAGTATCACCTCTTCTGGAGTATTTCCAAATTAGTTGGGCAGATTACCCCGGGGTTGTCTCCTTTTTGTGAAGAAAACGAAGGCTGCAATACCAAGTGGAGGAAACAGGCGGACACCAAGGGTAATCACGTTTTTTGTAGAAATCAATGCTCTATTCGTTTGTGTACTAACACAAGTAAAGTGAAGAAGAAGTTATGGCGAGGCTTCTTGAAAATAAGGAACAGAGGAGTTAGAGACCCAAAGATTCTGCAAAGGTTCAGAGACAGGATTCTTATGCGTCTTTGCATACGAAACTAACTAATTTTGTCTCTAGACAGGATAAAGAAGGCTCGTTACAGTTCGTAACTTTGACGGAATCCCGAAAAATAACGTTGGTTTACTGAAAATGGCTGCCAATAACGCTTGCTCTGGTAACTGTTCTTGCAAATGCCTCCTTTTTTAAAGGAAAAAAATCACGAAGGCTATCAACGGAAGAAAATACCATCAAGCCCCAGAGAAGTAGCCACCTGAGAACGTTAAGATGCTAAAACAGCGTAGCCTGACTAAGGGGATGCACTTAATAATTTCTTTTTGAAATTGCTACTGAAATTGTTTTCGATAGGCATGTTCGTTGCCGTTAAAATTCCATTTACAAGGAAAAACATGGTGGTGTTGTCTCTTTCCAGAGCCAATGTCACACAATGGGCTGCCGACTTAGGTTTGATTTTACGTTTGCCGTATATCCTGCCCATAAGACCCATATTACATTACATATTACATTAATCATTGGCCTGGCTTTTGTAAGTGCGCCTGCTTTCTCATCTCCTGCCGTTAAAACCACTAGAATAGGAGCAAAGAAAAGAGTGAGAGGTTGCAGTAAAGAGGCTTAAAACAGACTACATTGGAACATACAACCTACCCAGAGTTTTGTCAGTAAGGTGAAAAGTGGTCAACTGCTGCTGTGGACAGATAAGGGTCACTGCCAATCTTCCTTTACAGTCGGGAGAGAGTTTGTTGCATAGAGCGTCAGAGGAATTTCACTTTCCGTACTGGAATTCAAGCTACCCGATGCATTAATTTTCCTGAACAACTGTAAAGCGCGATGGCTTCACTTGCCTAAGTTAGGTGGCTGAGGCCGCTCAAATTTGATTAACTCACCTACCTAAGCAATAATTAACGTAATCATCCATATCAACAGTTAAACTGTGGCGAACGATGATGTGGACATAGGGACGATGACTTGCTCGTGAAGTAGATTAGAATGATAATAAACTTGTGCTGCATCTACCTCACCCTCTCCTTCCTCACCCACTGAAACCCAGTTTCAGGACAGAGTCAGGAAGCTGGGGCGGAGTCGGACGAAGCGGCTGATCAGGCTAAGCAGGCCGTCTGCGCCAGCCACACAGGCCTACTCAACTGACGATAGATCAGGTTCCCACACAAACAATAAGGATGCGGCTCAGGTCATACCTGAGCCGGAAAGTTATAGAGATCACATTAAGCAACGTTCATTGTAGCCTGCCTCTCTTTTCTGAGAGCAAGACCGAGTTATACTCATAGTTGGCAGCTTTCCAACCCACGACTTTTGTCGCAACAACGTGGTTTGAAAATACGTCAGATTGTCTATAGTGAAGAATATGCACTGAGTGCTGTCGAGCACACTTCTTCTTCCGCCCCCCCATACATAAATTCCCTGTCCGAATCGGTCAGCCATCTGACGCGGGGATAGTATGCAGGTTGCTGGCGTGGCGTAAAACCTCGACTAGGTGTGCAAACACACGCCCGCATCTGCTGCAATTATCATGGGTGTGCTGTTCGATTATTGCGTGTCATGCCCTTATCTAGCCCTGATGTTGATCCAGCGCATCTCTCACGCGGTCTGTTATCGAGGACACAATACGTCACACCACTTCCATCATCATCATCATCATCATCATCATCATCATCATCATCATCATCATCATCATCATCATCATCATCATCATCATCATCATCATCATCATCATCATCATCATCATCATCATCATCATCATCATCATCATCATCATCATCATCATCATCATCATCATCATCATCATCATCATCATCATCATCCTCCTCATCATCATCATCATCATCATCATCATCATCATCCTCCTCCTCATCATCATCATCATCATCATCATCCTCCTCCTCCTCCTCATCATCATCATCATCATCATCCTCCTCCTCATCATCATCATCATCATCGTCATCCTGAGCATAATCTTCATCCTTCTCGTCATCATCACCACCACCACCACCATCATCATCATCACCATCACCGTTACTGTTATTTCTACTAGTACCATTATTATTACTGCACTTAGCTGAGGAAATGGCCCCGAAGTCTACTGACTTGCGTTCCCAGCTCAGCGTGTTTTTTTTCAAAAAGCCGTTAACTTACAGTAACAGGAATATTTATAGTCACGGCAGCGCTTGCAGTAACTACTCACGCAGACAATCGAGCTGACCGCGAAAGCGAACAAGTTCAGTTGTCGAGTACTCAGGCCTTTACGCTGGAGAGCACAACACTGACCATCAGTCGGTGTGCAGGTTTCGTCAGCAGGAAATTCCACTTGCTCGAGTTTGCACTGCATCTCTTTTAACATACGCTTAATTTCCTCAATATCACGGGAAGTCGACTGTAACAGGGTGGATTCTGGAAGAATTGGCTGAGGTTCAGAAGCCTGCACCGCAACATTTGTTTCTGTCTGTGAGGTTGCTCCCGTGGCTTCACTTTCACCAAAAGCACTGATTTCTGGCTGGGAGCATTTCATGGAGACCAAAGAGGGCTCGCCTGGGGGTTGCTCTGAAGAACTACTGGGCACATCCCTGACATTAATGACTTCGGTAACCCTAATGGACCCGAATGTCAGTGTATCGTAGATGTCGTCTCGAGCAGGTTCCGTATCTGCGTTCGATTCCACGACATTTTTGCTTTTTTGTGGCCCCTCCGGTTTATCTAAAATTAAAACGCAAAAAGAAGACCCCTTTGGAATATACAGGAAATTAAAATAATTTAATGTTTCCTACTAAGAATATCCTCACTTGTAAAGTTAGACTCACAAGGGATTTATGGAAGAAGCCTTAATTTAAAGAATAATTTTCGGTAAATCTTTTATCTTCCCTGGCAAGACTGGTTTATTCCCGGAATTACGGTATTAAGGTTGGTAATTATTTCGTTTCGGTAGGTTGAATGAATCAGCAGTTTTCGTTGGAAGGGCAGTTCGACAGTTGTGGGCGACAGCATTCACCACGTGCCCCGAAAGACACCGGCAAATCACGCCTGAATTTGCTTGGAGTGATGCGGGCCTGTGCGTAATTACTACATTCTCTCCCCTATTACCCACGTTGCTCCAATGGCACAACTAGTTAAGACTTCGTGAGGAGGCCCGTTCGCAGTGACTGATAACACTAAGCCGTAAGTTTGAACGTGGTTCGTACTAAACGTAAAAGGTTTCTGTAGGGGTGGCTTGATTTCATTTGCGTGAAAGTACCACAAAATCCACATTAGGAGGGATTCATGGCAACCTCATTCTTAGTCCTGAGAAGGATCTAGTTTTCCTGCCAGTTGGCAACCTACCAAGCCACGACTCTTAGCGAGTCCTGACAGATTCAAGCCTACCACGTAAGAACTAGATTCATGTTTCGTTAGGGTTACCTTCATTCTCATTCTTCCTCCGCCATTCACCGGTCGATCGTCTGAGCATGCCTACCCACAGGGGACCGGATTGGACACAGTGGCTGATGCGACGTGAAGGCCTACGTCGAAGGCGTGCCACGCGTATGTATGACAGTAGTTATGGTCCGATAAAAGAGTTCTGTGAGGCGGTCTGACTCCCGTATTTGTTCAATGCACCTGCAGGGCAGCCCGTTGTGAGAGGCATTGCGCCGGAATACACACAGGCTTACAATCCAATAACACTCATTTTTGTTCGACGTGTATTTCATGCCAATGGTTTTCTGTTGACTGATGCTATTATAGGCTTCTCGGTGTGCCATTCATTTGTGTGACCGTAAAGCCTGAGATTCAATCCCCAAGTGATTTTGAGTCGCACACCACTGGGCGAGTTGCTACCATCTTAAGCTTGGAGTGTTCTTTTTACTAACCGTTTTTTACCTGTGGCTTTATCGATCGACCTGCGTTAACCAATCGATTAGCGCTCAGTAGGTTTTCAGCCAAGTTAATGTACAGAAAACCATGTGTTTCGGGGGCGTAAAAAGGCAGTTAAAATATGACGCTGACAAGGCATAGTCACTACAATAACCCATAGAAACGCCTCGTTTTGTCCAAATATTAAATATTCACAAAAGCTCTGTAAATACGCGCCTTTGGCTGTACTAAAGCCTTCCCCATTGCTGGCGTAGGTTCGAATCCCACCGAGACCTCCAAGTTTTTTACTAGCGGGTCGAATGAATTATTCAAATCTACCAAAATGAGTCGAGGGAAATGGCTTAATTATATAAATAATAGGCCAGGGCCCGTGGGTTTAAAAAGGGTAACGACAGCCAATGGTAAAAGGCAGACCGAAAGGAGAACTGTTATTGGCGGAAAAGGGAAGGCAACCTGCACCGTCCGAAGGCCAAAAAATCAAAAGCCGCAAGTTTAAGGTCGTAGGTAAAAGGCGTAAAATTAGCCTCAGTGCAATAGATGCAAATGTACCATAAGTACAGTTGCGCATATCACAAATTAAATTCCTAGAGACACCGCCGAGGACAATAGCCGTCTACTCAAATTTATTGTCCAAAAAATAACGCAAGAGTTTATTTATTTTTCACAGAGTTAAAGAAAAGGAGGAAATTGTAAAATAAAATGGATACAATGTACTGCAATGAAACAACATACAACAACAAGAATTCCTGAGATAACGTAAATAGCAAAGCAAACTAGTATGCCTCTTGTGCATTTTATAATATGATAGTCTAAACGCAATCAGCCATGCAAGGAATGCGTGCCGATATATTGAATTTCAATGGCGATCATTTAATCACAGGTATTCAGGCGTATGGTAAGCCCCGCTGAAGAATGCAAAATATGCTATTATTGTACTTGAAAGGTGAACCAACTGAAATTGATAGAATTCACACGCTGATTACTGCTTTACCCATACGGCTTATAGCATTGCGAAGACGAGAGAGGGAAAAAGTGGGGTGGGGTTAAGAAGGACGGAGGTAAGTAAACTAATACCAACAGTTGTCGCAACCGAAAAGCATAGTCAGGAGAACTAACCCTAGCCTGAAAACTAAACCTAACCCCTACGTCAAGCATAAAACTAACCCAAACCCGAAGATTAACCATAACCTTAAAACTAGCCCTTGCCAAACAATAACCTTTCCAGCAAGCGCAAAACTAACCTTAGGTCTAAAACTTACTGTAAGCCGAAAAATAACCCTACCCCTAAAACTATTCTTAACCGTAGGTCTAAAACTAACCTTAGCACCAACACCAACCCTTACGCAAAAACTAACCTTAAACGTAGGCCTACAGATTCAAGCATAAACTACCCCATAATCCTAAACCTAACAGGCCTAAAACTAGCCCTAAGTCTAAAAGTAAACCTAAACCTGACTTTAAAGCTTGCTATAAATTAATCGCTAAAAGAGACCATAACCGTTATCCACAAAATAACCCTAAACCTAGCCCAGCATTTACCCTAATCCTAGGGGAAACCATCAGCCTAAAACCAACGTAAACCACTTAAAATAACCCCTATCCATAGCCACCCATGTAAACTGCTAAACCCAGCATTCCCAAATCTAGATTTTGATGGCCCAGAAAGCAAATCTCATGCCAACCCATGCAAGATGACAGAATTTCTGAAATTGACACCTTGAAGGTGTCGAACCTAGACCCTTAACCAACCCAAGGCCAAAATAATGACATCGGGTACAATAATACATAAATGCCCGGTTTTTTCGACGACGAACGACCCATAACAAGCGCGGTTATTTTATACTAAATCGAGTTTTACGATCATCAGTACGCATACTGAAAAAAAATTGAGCAGTAATGACAAATGAAGTGGCAAAATGGTTGGGCTTATTGTGTTTCCACCGGGAATCCCGAATTACAAACAAACGGTTGGCGCCTTGGAATTAGTAAAATGTACCTAGATAGGGAAGTTATGCTTTCTTATTTATTCATCGCTTATATCGATTTAACCGTTCAGTTTATATGGTTTCACACGAAACAGATGCAACTAGAAGTCGCAACGTCACAAAATCTCTAACAATGGCCGAATTGGGTATAAATTGTAAGATGACAGCAAATAAGCCAGCAATATGTCCCCTGATCTTCCCTCCAATTTCCGGTCATACTTCTAGAAAAAAATCATGAGTAATGTGTTTGCCATTCCTACGAACGGGAGGTTATTAATCTCCTCAATCGTGTTGGCATTATAGCATAAGACTGGTAACCTACTTGCCTAGTTGTTGTGATCACCTAACAATACAATGGAAAACGTAGCAGTCAGACGCATAATAACCAGTCTTCTTTAAAACATACCACTGATTGTTTCTCGTTCCTCTTCCCACATGAACGCCTCTTCAGAATATTGCCTCGAAGGTGCAGGGCGCACATCATTGTTCGGAAGTGGGGGTTTACTGAGATCTATTCGTCGTGTTGGCTTCTCAAGATATCTGTCTGGCTAAGAAACAGTATGATTCAGTAATATTGAAATCTGGCACTAAATTACTATCCATTAGTCAGTGCGCAGCTATTTTTTTATTGAACTTAAAGCTACCTGAAAAAACAAAGTCCACAAGCCAGAGATCCTTCATCCAGTTTTCAGTCTTTCAGATTCCGCTGCTGACTCAGCAAAAATCGAAATACTCTATGATGCATTTGCTTTCAAAGTCAGGATCAAATGAATATCGATATTGCCGATTCAGCGGTGGGATGATGGCTTTCCAGGATAAGAAAACTGATCAGCATATCCAATCGGGACTCCAGGTTCCATCCATGGGGTATAAGATTTACCCATCTTTACGTCAAACCTCCACTCGATGATCGAAATAGAGCCAGCCCTCACTTGGCCTACCCTCCATCCTCCCACCACTTTCACTACAGGGACGAGTTTTCTCTCTGGGCATTCCGTGCCCAATATTTTATCCGTGGCGTCCCGTGGCCTAATAATTTATAATCTCTTTGTAATTAGTCGCATTTCTGTTATTCAACCGTTGATCTGACGTTTAGTTGATCTGTGAATCACGTAACCTACTTCTTAGTGCTCTGGTAAATTCCTGTTTATTTAAAAAACAACAACTGTATAGCGAACTGCAAGTAAAGACCGACCTCACTCTTCTCTCTTCCGTGCACCAGGGACGATGTACTCAGTGTTCGGCGTGACTGATTCCGTTAATGATTGCCACATGCATATATGGCTGATAGGACAGGGGTCACGCAGAGCAACCACTGCCCAACTAACACATACCATGGACTGATTTTGGTTCCTTTATGGCTTGGTAGGCGAAAGGGGGCCGGCCATAAGTCAGCCTAACCTTTTACTTACAAATTTACTGCGTTTTCGTCACAGCCCCTTAGCATATTGGCTAAGAGAACACAGAACACCAAATGCCGGACATATGCGAACACCTGAAAGACTAGATTGATATGTCATCAGTGTAGCCGAATCCTTTCAAAGTCAGCAATTCATGGTCAACGTCTCAGAAGTTTGGAGTATTCAAAAAGTTTGTCATGTATTTCATTAAGAGTTTATCCCGCTACAGAAACGGGGTTAGTTCAGTATTAATGTACTTTTATTACAAAGGGAAAAAACCATCGAGGCAATCAATTCGCTGGTGGAGCTTTGCGAACATTTTAAAATATCCATTATTTGAATTTTTCCGGATATTTTAATAATAACCAGACAAATACGTGAGGACAGCCAGCAAAAATGGGACTGAAGATTAGTATTGCAACACTTTCTGTGTGTTTTGAGTCTATAGGTGTGACATGGGGCTTTATTACAGTAAGCCATATGCAATAGCGTGTGAAAATGGAGGTAAAACTATTTTCTCATTTCCAATGATGAAGTAACAATTGGACGTATGATCAGATAGTGAAAAAAGTGTGGTTGTTGTTCAAGGAGAGATAGATCAGAATCTATTGTGGAAAGAAATTTCACAGTTCACACCCGACAGCAAATAGGTTCATGGCTCAGAAGAGACTTTGCATTGAAGCAAAATAACCAAAGAATTGGAGTTTAAACCTAAGGTTATTTAAACTGGGTTGAGTATTGCGGGTTTAAGAGGGCAAATAATATAGAAATAGTCATTTCAGTCGCTCTCAGCTCTGTCAGTATTCCAACCTGAATCGGTTGTGATAAGCGAAGCCGAAAAGGGCTTGTTTATCTATGAATTCGAACTCTGTAAGCGTCCAGATGACCTGATTTTTAAGTCAACGGGCTCCTGAAGCGCTTTGTGAAAAATTCATATTTGCCTTTAAAAAAGTTTGCACCTCTATAAACGTGCACTGTGCATGAAAGTAACCTTCCTGCTCATCGAATCAGACTGGAGACCTCGTTGGTCATCAGCAGCAATTAGATTACCAGAGTGTTATCATTCGAGAGTGCAGGAATAGCACTCTAATTGGTTTTCAAAAGTTTCTTATTGACAAAGTCTTCGTGCGTTGGTTTAAAAATAAATTTCATATACACAGCACCTCGCTCAATGGAATGAACTATCAAACCAGAAGAGATACAGAAAACTTTCGTTGTTTGAACTTGAGAAAATCCAACGGACGTAATTTTATAACTAAAAGAGACAATAGTAATATTATACTTATAATTCTGAGGTCCTATAGATAAGAGTAAAAAATCGACTCCAAAAGAGACGTTCGCGTAGTTTCATTTTAAAAAGTATGAACGATTAAATTTCCATGGATTCGGAAGTAGCCTGATGTTATATATTATCAAAACGGAAGATTTTCGAAAAATACTTCAGCCATCCAGTGCCCGATCTATCTTTGTTGCATTCATCACCTTGAAAATCTAACGATGCCCTGTGAAATATCCGTTATTCATCTCTCAACAAAATTATCAAAGGTTAGAAATCGAGACCCTAACCGTAGAGATAATAGATCATCCTCTGGGAAAATGTGGCAATTTCAATGCATATTTTATCGAAAGATTTCGAATTCTGCTTTAAAGACTGAAAATTCTCAAAGTTATTCCTTTGACTTTGTCTGATAGCCATCTTAAAATTTAAATGAACCCAGGATATAAAGTTTACAAACCAAGATGGGACTTTTTTTATATTCGGAAAACGTGAAAAATTATGAGCTGACCTCGGTTTCCAGGGTTGGAGAGGAGTGAATTTCGGAAACCTGCAGCACTCGCTACATCTGATTTCAGTGTCATTGAAGGAAATTTTCTTTCATAGAAATCTAAAACGATATAACAATGTTATCAGAGTCTTAATTAAGATGAATAGTTTACCGTGGGTTTGTCTACTACCTAGTTTGAGCCACTTTTATAGAAGTTTTGCTGAATGCTAAATATACAATGATGATTAGAGCAATTTCGTCTGAGTACACTGCTGACGGTTGCAAATACGCAGTAATATCTTGGAGAAGAACAAACCTTGATAATGCTGAGAAGAATATAGTCAAGATCATAGCGCTTTTTGCACTAACAATAGTTGAGCAAGCGAATGATAACAATAACCTTTTATAATTAGTGATAAAAACATCATACGGGGAGAGATTTAAAAATCCTCACACTAATAAGATGGTTGCTGAAAGATTGAGCAAAAGTTTAACGGAGAGCAGAAATTATCAGAAAGGCTTTTTGTTTGTTTTTTTCAAATAATCATTCATAAAATAATTCCTTTTCCAATTCCTCCTTCTATTTTCTCCAAGGAAGCAGGAGTGCTTTTCAGTCACATACTCATCTCACTATGCTTTAAATCGCTTTAATCAGGTTATACAGCAATGCCTTATTCAGCTTGAGTATGTATTGTGTCAAATAGAATGACTATTCCATCAGACTTAGCAGCATTCCTGGATGTTACATCGAAATTATTTTTTTTAAGCAACATAAACCAAAAAAGCATGTAACATATATTTAAATAAGCCAGCCAATTAATTTTCGTGGCCCGTATTTAAAACAAGTGCGTCAGACCAAGGGAAAGGAAGCACACTAGAGTGTCAACAAAAGATAAGTAGAATTATCAATTAGAAAAACTTTCCAAAAGTTTCAATTTTGTTTTAAAATAGGAGGAAACTATCCTCAACTGGTAATCTAAAGAGAGCGTACTGGAAACCATAATACAAGACCGACATGTGGATTTAAAGAAGTTCAGTTACAATTAAAGAGAAACGTTGATTTAGGGAATATGTGGGTGACACAAGTAAGTTAAACCAGTAAACGTAAGTAGAGCATGACATTAAAAGAAAGGTTTATTTGGATATAGGCAAATGAAAGAGACCCAATGGTGGAGTTAAGGGCATGAAAAAAGGTTTAGAACGAAGGCATATCATTGATGTCTTTGTCTATGTGCCTAAACTGTAGAAATTTCTTCGTTTGAACCTTAACCTCATAGACAAAGAGCATAATCAGTTGCTCGGTTGAACCAAGTTGAAAAAGACTGAATGCAATAACTTATGTAGTCCGCATGAGTTACTTCAGCTCAATTTAACATCAAATAATTGACTTATATACCTAAAGACGTGATTCTGCACTCCGTCAGTATAGAAAAAAGGCAGTAGATCACATGGCGAGTTCATAAGTTTAACTTTATAACTCTAACCTAAATTTCAGTATTTTGGTACTAAACAAGATAACATGTTTCAGAAGTAAATAATTTTATAAAACAACATTTTGGAGTGATCAGACCCAACGTAGAAATCACAAGTTGACATACGTATAGGTTTCCGAGTAGGATGACGAGACACAGCATAAGCTGATACTCGAGATTTTCGACTAGATTCCATCGGCGTGTGCTGTACACAGAAAAGCAGCAAAATAAGTACGTTTTCGCTTATAGCAACATAAAAATATAAATAGCTTAATAAACTGTCCCTATAATAAAGTTAAGTATTAAGGCTTTGCTCTAAGAAGCGTTTTTCATCAACACGGAACGTTTAGTAGTGCATGTTGTTTTCTAGCTCGGTTTGATACTATGAAAGGATATTGTTCAGGCTCATTTTTCTGTTTTTATTTCTAACTATCTGCAAAAACGGGTTCAGTTCGCATTCTCTGATGTGAAACGTTGGTGATATTATATGTCCTTAATTGAAACAAACGGAGAAATGTCTATGTACTCCTAATTCGATGGGGGGCACATTTCTGTCTTTTTACGTCTGAAGGATCATAGAGACGTTATAAAACACAGAAACGTGTACCCTTAGAAATCACGAGATAACAGAAATACAAATTATAAAAATTTCATATAAAAAGCTTTATCTGGCTTCGGTTGACCCATATGTCGTTAAATCTACCTCGGATAATCATTGGGAATAGTAAGGTGACCCGTAAATATGTGATTTGCTGTAATTTAAGTTAAAGAAATTGGTATATGGGGCCTAAAATGATGCGCAGTTAATTGAAAGCATTGAAAGCAAATAAAGGTAAAATTATAAATTTTAATCTATTCCAAACATATCCTGATGTGTACAATTTGTAGTGATAGGTAAGGTCTGCCGAATGTCAATTTAACTCGGTCCGCAAAATACATACTTAGAATAAGAAGTACGTGTTGCACCAAAAGTTGCGAAATTAATATAATTGCTTTCGTAGGTGACGGAGGGACATATGGGATCAAGGTAGCTGAACCAAAAGTCAAAATTTATCAAAAAATCCAAGGTATTGTGCTCGGAACCTAAACACAATAACTTAGTTATTATTTTGAAATTCCTTAAAGGAAAACGATAATTTACCTCAAGGAGATGGGAAATCGGGCAGAAAACAAATACCACACCTGATGTTTTAAACAAGCAATAACAGATAAACGTTTTGTTTTGCGACCGCCCACCGGAGAACAAACTGCTAATGCAGAAAAACAAAAAAAGAATTTTAATTCGGTTAATTAATAAGTTATTATTTTAGTAGCCTTTCCCTGTCAAAACTTGCATTGATTTGAAATAAGCAACACGATGCACGTAACAGATGAATGACATTCGCGTGGGTTCAATTGGATGAAATACGTGAGTATTAAGCAGTAGGAGAGATGTTAAAATAGCGATCAGAAAAGCGCACTGAGTACATTTAAAAAGGCTGGCATTTGTTTAAAACCGCAAGGATGACTAGGAATGTGAAATAAGAGTGATAAATGAACACTGCTTCCTGATTAGGCAGATGCATTCGTGGTGCAAACAAGCTATTTCTGTAACTTTGTGGAGGTTCTCTCCATCGTCACATCATATTTAAGGCATTCGTGTATGGTTCCTCATCCAAACTCGGAGAATGAAAGTTTTATTAGATTAAATGATGAAGGACATGGTAATTTGCTTTAACTGGACGTTTTCCTTGGAAGGTAGATGGCCGTGTTTTTTGGATTTGTTAACTTGAATTTTGATAACTACTCTTTTACCGATGTATTTGCAAAGTTATTACCAGATTTTACACCTAAAAATATCAATTACCGTAGAAGTAAGTTGGGTATTTTATACTTGCTGATCCAAAGAAGTGAAGACGTACTGTGTTCATCGGTTTGGTTTTCTGTCTTCCTTGAAGACTACCAATTCTACGACTCAGCCCACTAAACAGATTTTCAGCTGAACAACAATGAAAATTATTTTCATGAATAAAGGTACCTTCTTTCTTGACGAAAATTATAGAGTTAACTAAGTTTCTTTATTTATCTCTAGAATTCGAAACTTGTACACAACCTATACAGTCAAAGCCTCGAAGTAATAGCCAGAATGTTTGAATTGTTAACCGAAAATTGCTGCCTAAGAACAGACAAAGGACGGTCTAAAGTCCATCTTAAACGGCATAAGGCGTTTGATGGATTCTTTTATGATAACAGGTAGGTTATCATATAAGATGTTGCAGCGCCTTTTTAATACTTTTATGTGCGTTCTCATAACGCTCTCTATATCTACTGTGTCGAATTCTACAAGTAAGGCCAGCATTATCATGCACTATTAAATAAGGAGGCCTTAGGTGATCGGGAGCCATCGGAACTCCTTCGTCAGATGCACTCCCTTGTTGGGAACATGCCCGTCGACTATAGATTCCTTAAGGAGATGTTATTAGAACGTTTACCAACTACTTTGCAGTCAATTAAAGCTTCTGGGTCGGACGATTTAGATATCTCCGAACTCGCAGAGATGACTGATCATATGATGGAGGTAGAGCACCTCTCACCCACGACGGTTCCTTATGTTTCGCAGGTGATAACTACGTCAATGTCTGAACTGGCGAAGTTCAAGGCGTAGATTGCCCAATTAATGGTGACTTTTGCCATTTTGCAGGTTCACCGATCGGCCGGCCCGTATCCACATTCCTTTCGCCGCGACAGACGGCATTCCCGTTCTCGACCCAGAACCGCAAACTTATGTTTTTATCACGCTAATTGCAGTGCCAAGGTGGGGTGCTGTATCTCACCCTGAAACTTTAAATCCTGACTGGGCAAATTCTCGGCCTGACAGCCCCTAGACATCTCCATTTTACATGGTTCCTAAACCACAGACGGATGATTAGCGGCCTTGCCAAGATAAAAGTGCCTAAAACAATGTCACAATCCCGGACTGCTACCCTATTCCCCATCTTTCGGATTTTGACGGTGCTCTATACGACAAGTCTCTGATTTGAAGGTCGATTTTTTCAGGCGTTCCACTAAATCCCTAAAGCCCCAGAGGATGTTTCAAAGACAGTCGATACCACACCCTTTTGCCTCTTTGAGTTCCTGCATATGACTTTCGAACTCCGTAACGTCTCCCAAATATTCCAGAGGTTCATAGATAGGGTGCTTCATGGTTAACCCTTTCTTTACGCCTATATTACGACCTCTCAGTGACCAACTCCGTCAGCGAGAAGCATATTGAACTTCACACAACGGTGTTTGACCATCTTCAACAAATTTGTGTTGTCCTAAGCCCATCCAAATGTCTGATATCCATCCTCTCCCTTCGAGAGTTGCGGCTATCCGTGATTTACCACCTCCCTCTTCAAAGCGTCAGCTGCACCGATTTTTGGGTCTGGTGAATTCCCACCGCCCATTCCTCCCCAACTGTGCCGACACCATTTTGCTGCTCACTTATCTCCTCTCTGGTCCTAAATGGTTGTTTGAGCTCACTGCAGACGCACTCGTGGCTTTTGAGAAGGTGAAGGCTGCTCTGGTTAATGCTACTCTTCTGGCATATTCTGCTCGTTATGCTCCCATCCCCGTTATGGTTGATGCCTTCAAAATTGCAGGCAGTACATTTCTTCAGCAGCACCTTGCAGGTCAAACCAAACCCTTAGCTTTCTTCTCCTGAAAGTTACCACCTGTCGAATCATACTACACTACGTTTGGATGAGAGCTACTTGCTGTTTAGCTTGCAATGAAACACTGCCAGCCCTTCCTTGAGGGCAGGGGCTTCCCAGTCTTCGTGGATCATAAGCCCCTTACCTTCACCCTCAAGCCCAACTCCGATAAACTCAACCCCCGGAAGCTTCGCCAACTAGACTTTATCTCTCGGGGCAATAATGAAGCCATATTCGTTGAGCTGCGTCGCCAATTTAAGTATCCAACACAGAAGGCTGGTTGTAAACATGACTTGTACTGAGGACAGGAGTCAGAAGTCTAAGGGGAGGCAGCAGGGTATATGTCAAATCGGGAATGTCATAGGCTGAAGGGTGACCAGTCAGAACAAATGTGGTCTGGTCGTGCGTACATGACCTTGAAAGTTGCCTTGTAGCGAGGGGGCGTCATATACATACCATGCGGGCCACATACATTGCACTCACTTGCGGTCATCGATTCACTCTGTGACGGAAGCTATCCCTCTGCCTTATGTCGCTGCTTCAGCGGTAGTCAAAGCGTTTCTCAGTCTTTGGGTTGCCATCTTTGGTGTTCCGTTCTCTTTCACAACTGATCACGGTCCCTAATTTGACTCTAAGCTTTTCCATTCTTTACTCTCTTTTTTAAGATGCAGCCACATCCGCACGACAGCCTATCACCCGGCTGCTACCGGGATGGTCGCACGGTTCCACCACCAACTGAAGGCCTCCCTACGTGCAGCGAAATATCCGGAGAACTGGACGGACATTCTACCACTCAACTCTTAAGCCGCACCTTGTTTGCTCCACCGCTGAAATCTTGTTCGGTGCCACCGTACACTTTCCTAGTGAGATAATATCACCAAGTCCTCGTGGAGCGATTGAGGATCCCACTAACCTCCTGCACCGCCTCCTTCAATTCATACAGACTCTGCCAGGTGCCGTCCAGGCCATCACCCTCCGAGTCTTATATAAAGACACATCGACCTGCTCTCACGCCTTTCTCTGATGTGATCGAGTACACTGACCATTAGAACCCCCCTACGACGGTCCATTTCGGGTTGTCTTTCGGGTGAAAAAAACTTTCCTCATCCAACGCGGAACTCACGTGGAGGTCATGAGCGTGGATCGCCTCAAAGCTGTTGTCCCAGACACTCCGCTGGATGAGCCCTCTGTTGCCCAATCCCCTGCTCCCTCAACTCCCTGACCCTCTATTCCTCTGTCCCGCATACTTCCTCTGCCGCCCAATCTGCACCCTCCACCTGCCACCGCATCCAACTCCAACACTCCAGCCACAAGAATTACCCACTCTTTTGCTATGCACCTCATACATATTAGTCGCAGTGGTAATCAAACTCATTTTCATGACCGTCTAGTTACCCATCTTTTTAAACTCGTACACATCCTCAGCACCATTTTTTCGCCGCTCTCAGGTCTCAGAAGACGGTACTGTGGCGAGGTACGAGATTATCTTGACTTTAATTCACTTTTCACCCTTTTTAATTGAACCTTTTGTTTTACTGCACTTGAACCACTCCCCACAAACTATAGCGCGTAGCCTGTGCTGGACTCTCAGGTCATTTAATATTTAATAACTATTTCTTGCATATACCCTGTGATATCCTGTTATCCGTGGTTTTGGAACAGCTATAGCCTCCTTCAAGTTCACAACAGCTTCTTTGAAGCAACTGCAGATCAATCCCTCAAACTGGGAGGACCCTGCCCGTAAACGACCGGCCTGGAGCAGGACAGTGAAGACAAGAGCAGCAATCTATGAAACCAACCGAATCACCACCGCCAAAACCAAAAAAGTGGCATGGAAGGCAGAAGCGCTGCAGACAATCACCACCAATGTCAAGGCCCTCCCAACATGCCCGCACTGTCAACACAACTTCCGAGCGCGAGTTGGCCTTGGCGGAAACATTCGGACGCAATGCAACAACAATCTGACAACATAAACGTCTGTGTCAGCGAACATCTTCTTTGCCAATTCTGCTTCACACCAGAGAACGACCACCAATGCTACCCTTTCCCACAATCCCACCACCAAAGGGACCACCTCCGACTACTATCAGATACCATCACAACTACTACCACCAACACTGCCCCTACTACCAGCTATGGGGACTTGGTACTAACCTGTCCTCATTGCGATCGCATATTCACCTCACGCACTGGACTGCTCGTTCACTTGCGAATTCCTCGCACAGATTGGCGAACCATTGCCTACACCAGCAACATACAGCAGAAATCACCGCCTCACTGCCCTCACTGCCCGGGTGCATGTACTCATCGCATGGGCCTATTCGGTCACATGCGCATGCATGACAGCGGAATTCACCGCGATGCTGACACACCTAACACACCTTACGCATTCATCGACACCAACATCTCTAGCTCTCCCATGTGCACGTCCATCAGTTCCAGCAGCCTAACCCCACCGTTTCAGCAACTATTTACCTATCCTGCCCTCAATGTAACTGCACATGCACCCCACACATCAGCCTGGCCGATCACTTGCGAATCCATTGCACAGAGATCGGCGAACCAGTGCCAGAAGCACTAACATACACCCGCCACATCCAATTCAACTGTCCGCACTGCTCATGCACATGTACACATCACATTGGGCTATTAGACCACATGCGTCTCCAGGATAACCTGTGGTAAATCACCGCAGGCTAGACCACAATAATGCACATTACCTTCACTAACGCATACACGTCACCCCCACCGTCATCGGATACCTGAGAATATCAGGGTCTCCTAGAAACCGTGGATTGGAAAGCTGCCACCTGACGCTATATATCAGACCACGCCATCAGCCCAGTATGCGTTGTGCTTTGAATAGCTGACCAGTGGACCGGGAGTCAGACAGCGATGGGTCCTTCTTGATTCCTGGTTTTGGGAATCCTGGTGTGCGTTAAGGGGGTTAGGTCGTGCTGTGGCGCACGAAGACGGGTACGCCGGCCCTGTCAGCCAATGCATCCACTCCCACATCAGACAATTGACCGGCTCGGATGGTTGTCTGATTTTCGGGGTGGGGAGTGATGATGTCGATAGCTCAGCGCATGTACCTCACTATAAATAAGCGGACACACTTGAAACTATCACGATGCACTTAAAGCCGTATATTGGAAGGCTGCCAACTGACGGAATCACTTGGGATGCGTTTTTAGCCTAGTGTCTGTTTTGTGCGGAGTGGCTGACTGGTGGAATGAGAGTCAGGCTGCAATGGCTCCTTCTTAATGTGGGCTTTATGGCACCCCCACTCAGTTGGGATCCGTGCCGCCCCTACGTTTTACTGTTTTGCGTTGGACCATAGAGCGTGGGCCTGCACCCTCTCCCATCTTCAGTCTTTTTGACTCTGTTTTGACACCAGTCCCAGATCGTGGAGTGGAACAGAGAGTACGGTAAATGCAGTACAAGTCTTCTCTTACTATAATCTAGCGCAATTCACCCTCCCTTCACCTGCCTGCTGTGGTGCATACGGTGGACATCTTTGAAACTGACGTTCGAACTGTCAGAGTTGTAAGCTCACGCCGCACCAGCCACTTTTGCCATTCATGGCACTCCCACTCCAAGAGATCAGATTCAGGCGTGGCGGCATGGTCAGAAGTGTCTTCGACCACGCCAGCAACCTGCACCCAAACTCGTCTCCATTCGTCTTGATTCTGCCTTGACACTGGGCAAAGGCTAGTAAGGGAAGAGAGTGCAGTAGCTGCAGGGAACGTCTACTATCACTTAAAACTAATCCACGCGCAATTCATAGTTCCTGCGCAACAATGCTGTCGATTATACGGGAGCCATCGGCGGACTACGACTGTCGAACTATCGTGTAGCGCTATCGTGACACTTATTAACGCCGCTCGTGGACACAAAGTGAACCGCATGCGTCAAAATCGTGGTAACAAAGACGGAATAAAACCTGGTAATGAATCCGAATTTGGCGGTTAGACCTCACGCCTGAGTCCCTCTTGCCATTACATAAGGTAAACTCCTAGGGAATCACAGTCAGTAAAACGCAACTGAAAGGTAACACTTAGAAAGAACATCGGCTCTTTAAGTGACTCTCCATACCCTTTTTATTGACAATACCTTGGCGGTAAGCCAATTCCAGAACAGGACATATGCGCTGTAGCTAGGAGGGTGTCAGATAGGCCACAAAGTGTATGAAAATTCGTGGCTCATAGGCCACAAACCACAGAGCAAAAGTATTTTAATAAGGCAAAGGCGAACCAATACGCAGAATTTATTGGCTTCATTCAATTTCGTGACCGCGTATTTAAATGCATAGGGCCATTGCCTACTATAAAGACGAAGTAAACTATCCAATCAAACGTTGACCTGCAGGTATGAAACGTTATTGGTAGAAAAAGCAGTGGAATGCTGATCTGAAAAGTGGGTGAGGAGAAGGGGGGAGTTAACTAAGTAATGAAAGAGGCACATGCGAAGATCAAATTTATGATCGAGCATGAGAAGAAGGACATACTGGCTTTCTTAGACGTTCTTATACTTATGAGGGCAGAAGGTTCCATTCGAAGGTCTATATTTTGAAAAAAACAATCTGGAAATGACGGTACATGCACTTCCTCAGTTTCGTTCCGATTCATAGAAAACGAAACTTAGTTTTGTGCCGGTTCAATAGAGCTAGTAGAATCTGCTCCTCAGATGCGATCGATGACGAGACCAGTGTCCTGAAGAACGTTTTTCTTGGAAACGGATATTCGGAGAAATTCATCGATAAGTATCGCCATCCTAGACACGAAAGTCCTGCCGAACTATCCGTGCCAAAACGCCACTGACCATCGTCCTCCCCTTCAGTGGTTATAATGCGTCAAACGTGATCAAGTGACGGCTCCGATGCACGATTGAACGAACGTACACCCCCTCTAAACTGTTGTTCATAAGAACTACAACGGTCATTCAAGTTAGACCAACTAAGGACATTCTGCCTGTGTGTCACATCAAACTTTATTTATGAGCTTACATGTAATTGCGGATGCAAATACATTAGATGTCCTAACTCATGAAATCTGATGAATTTCATTAGTTATGGCCCGTTTCGCGAAATCAGCGCACATTGCGTCCACTAAAATTTTACGCCACAAATGAACCGATCGTAAGGAAATATATGCCTTTTTGTGGTTTAAATATTAATATAACATTGTCTAGAAATGTTAATTTTTAGAATAGGTACAGATTACGAAAGTGTGAAAAATTGACCTAGTTGAGTAAACTGAAATTTTAAATGTATAGGAAGCCTAACCATGCAATTAAACGAGAGAATAAAGCAAAAAAAGCCGAAGTTCTGTTGCAAATAGTATTTTTCAGAGTTTTGTACCTACATATTCCTCTAGATTAAACGCAACGTAAAGTATGGCCGTCATCAAGCAGCCTAACATGAAAGTCCATATTCCAACACCGTTTCACAAGAATTCGTCGTTTTTCTTCCGTTTGTACATTGTCTTAGATTATTTTGACCAAGGCAAGCAGATTTTCGCTTCATTGCGCCGATAGGAACGTCATATGAATATAATATTTCATAAGCTTACATGTTCACAGGTCGGTCAATAACTAATAAATTTAAATATAATCAAGAAAAAAACTGGGACAGTTTGACCAAATTTTCGACTTCACTGAAAAGTTTAGAAACAATTTCTGTTTAAAATTAAAGAACACTATTTTCTCTTTCTATTGAAACATTTTTCGATATATATGCTTACTTCTCAGTCTAGTTCTAAGCTTTCAAACACACAAGAGAGTGGCCGAATATATACTTAGAATTTGCGATGAAATGTGAATTTTCTGCCCCTTCCGTTTTAAATTTTCTTATTCATTTATAGTCAACTGCAGACCTAAATTGTCTTTTCAGACTTCGCGTACGTCGTGACTGCGAAAAGTCGCATAGTATCATCGCGTCTCGTATATATGCGCGTTTAAGCTCCTAACTATCGGTGTGGTAAAACAAAATACATTCACAAAAGTTTATTAAAACATTTTTTGGTACAAAACGCCATAATTTTGCAAAACTGGATTTTTAAAATAAATTTGTCATCAACTTGCCGTAAACAATGTAAGCTCTCAAACTTGCATTCCCCTGATTTTTGTGAAAACAAAACCAAATTTACCGTTCTCCTAAGTGATATATTCCAAATTTTTCCAGCTTATATTAATGTTCATGCATATGGATGCGCATAAAAACAAAACGTTTTGATCTGTATCCCTTAATAGCGTTCCCAAATTCTGGGATGGCAAGTAACGTCTAATTTTGCATCATTGAACCCCGTTTTCCCTTGAATAAACTGATCTGAAGTGATCTCTTTATTATAAAACAGTTTTTTCTTCATAAATTTGATACAAAAAACAGAACTTACACCTTTTAAAGGCCTGCCCTGCTACTACCTCAAATTTTAAAATAGACATTTCATGAGTTATGTAATCTACTGTACATTGGGCGCACGCAAAAGCAGTTGGCAATTCGGTCAGCTGAACATATGCGAAAGCGGCTGATGAGAGTGGAA
This sequence comes from Schistocephalus solidus, assembly GCA_017591395.1. Taxonomy (NCBI): domain Eukaryota; kingdom Metazoa; phylum Platyhelminthes; class Cestoda; order Diphyllobothriidea; family Diphyllobothriidae; genus Schistocephalus; species Schistocephalus solidus. Next base: position 37,520 of record WEDG01001752.1, read on the forward strand.
AATAAGATACCGAAGAGTTCAGCCACGAAGCGCCTGGTGAACACTGGCCATACGGTGGCCCAATGATTGCATTTAAGGTCGTATTTCGGGTGACGACTGGGCCTCTCCTGTGCTTTGCAGAGGCCGCTACAATACGGAGAAGAAAACCAGAACCCTATAAGCAGCTGGATCATGTGATCAACCTCGCATTGCCCTGGTAAGTGTCGATAATGGACGTAACACCATGCCCCATGCCATCCTCTCACTCACCTCCCCGCATGACTAACTGCTGCCCCGCACGTCACAGTTTCAACCACGCTTGATATGTTCTCCCTGTTATATGAACTGGATGGCTTAGTTAACTCCCCCACCCCACTATGCGCACCCACATATCATACCAACATTCCACTGCTTTGTCTACCAGTAAAGTTTCACTCCTGTAGATTGACTTATAATTGGTCTTTTTTAAAGGCAATGACTAGAAAATTACCGAAAAAAACTGAGCCCACAATGATCACTGCACTCTAAGATGCTTATGGCGACCATCTAAACAAAACCTTACATGAGAAAGGCCTACAGTCACTGATCAATTTCATGAAATGGCAGCCGGCATAATCCCATTATGCTTCGATCCCACTAAGCTGCAATTTTTTTAATGACTTATTTTCGGTCATCTGTAAAAAACCCCAAGGCAAAACGATAAATGCTTGATTGATACGCATTTTTCAACTAATTTTCTATACCTCTATAGATTCGAATATATCGTTTTAGGAAAAATACTGAAAATATTTCTTTCTTATACTCATTTGGTAGTAAATTAAAATTTAATTTAGAGTTAAAACTCAAAAAGTAGTTACTTGGTTATAAAAAGCCTATACTCCTAAGGATTTTAAGATAATGAAACGTCCTTAAAATACCATCGTGTCTGTCTGCTTAGCAATGCTCTGTATAAAGTATACAACATAGCCCACATACATCGGACAATTTTATGAGCCCTATCTTGTATCTTATCAATATCATGGAGCATTGCAAGGTTTCCTACGTGCACAGCATACAGTTTTTCTACTCGAAAACTTAACCTAGAATAAAATGTCTGATTGGGTTCACAATTATCCGGAAATACACCGATTTTTGAGTAAAGAGTATAAAGTCGATGTTGGGTAAAATGAAGTAAGTACACAGGCGATGTTTTCGAATGCATTATGTATAAAAGCCACAATGGATAATTCACACGAAGTTTAACTGCCTAAGCGAACACGGTGTTTCAACAAACATATTCATGAGTAAACTTCGTCGGTGTTTCCTGGTAGTAATTGGAATTCAGAAAGACAACCTGGAAATATATCTCCAACCTACGAATGAAACGGACGCAGTATTTTTAATTAAATGACAGTGGGAAGTTAGTGATAGCAAATTTTTCTTCTGTGTTGTCAACAGGAACAGTTAACTGTCACCCACAAAGCACTGGCATATTTCAGTCCAAATTTACGTTAAGTAACAGATAACTTGAGTACAGTAATTAAGCTAAATATGATTTGAAATTGGTCAATTCCCAACATAAAATAGAGGAAACAATGGTTTCTTCATTTTAAAATTTTAAACATGTAGGCGAGGGACATAATGAATTGCGAAATCTGAAGACAAAAATAATGCCAATACTCAGACAAAGGTAGAACGAATATGTTCTTATGTGGGTTTTTAGTGGCTCCTGGTTCCTCTAAAATAAAATATGAGATTTATGAGTGCAATATAGTATATGCTGTTAAGTGTATAAATAAATAATGAAAACACATGCATATCTAACGTTTGGCGGACAATGGCATGATATTTGAGTAGATTGGCCTCCGAGGAAAAGTTGAGGATATTTCAATCCCGATTAAATTTTTAGATACATTTCCACTTCGTACCACAAACTCACGAATATACCAGGTGGAAAAGGAGTCTTTTAGAATAAAAAAAGTATAACTGGAGAGATTTACAAAAAATCAATAAAAATGTTCATAGGAATAGTGCATTTGGAAGTAATTTGATGAGTAAGAAAGAAGACTGGTCCAGCACCGGAACCACTCGTTTATTTTGCTGTGCGGAAGCCAAGTGTCTGACATAAAAACAGCAATGAAATAGGCCACAGTTATAGAGCCTGGTTGTCAATCGACTATGAGTCACATCTGCGTGAAGGTGGCTGCGCTGGGCTCTGTATGTTTGCACCAAATCGAACCATTGATTGACTGAGTTGTCATCCAAGGCACAGGCTTCAATAAATTCTCGCCCTTTTTTGTTTCTGGCGTAGGCCATTATTTAAGTGGATGCAGTCGAAGTTGTGGGAAGTCACTTGGGCTAATTTGTCAACCCGTCGTGTTAGTGTATGGGCTATCCGAGCATGTGTTCAGTATCACCTGTGTAATTAAAAGGTCTTAGTCAAGGGATACCATACAATACGCCTGAAGGCCCCCTCGGATTTAATCCACCTTTGCTTTAATGATCTTGTTGTGTATGATAGATTTGAGCCGGTAATCAATTTCAACACCTAGTCCCGCAGAAATTTTCTCGGTCGCCTCTGAAATGTCCTTCATGTATGACCGAGCATGCTATACCATCGCTGGGGTCCTCCGTGGGTGAACACATAGGCATTAGCATATAAACACCTTGAAATAGCCAGTCCGCATAGACTGGTCACGAAGGTATCAGGCCTTGCGCGCTTTTTCTTCAATGTTGCCGGAGTGAGTCCAGACTCGTGTGAAGGGTGCGACGGGGTGACTAAGTGCCCCACAACTGGATGTCTACAACTTTCATAGGGGTCACGAGTTTAACTTTTCAGCCGCCAAGATAATAAACGACGCCAGCAACAGGACAAAAGGAGAATTGCTTAAAGCCTGTGCCATGGATGACAACTCAGTCAATCGATATATCGATTTGATACCAATATGCTAAGCCCTGTGCAGCCATCTTCACACCGGTGTGACTGATTGTGGAGTGGCAACCAGGCTCTCTAACTGTCGCCTATTTGACTGTGGTTTTTATAGCTGATGGGAGACTTTTGCACAAGTTCGCGAGCGAAGACAGATGAAAAAATGGTTCCAGTACTCGACCAGTCTGCTTCCTTACTCTTATACACTCATGGGATTCGAACAGTCACATCCATTGGCAAATTAATTATATCTTAATTGGTTTTCATTCCAAGACTTTACAGTGCAAGAACTACGTTGCTCATTTGGTTCCAATCTTATTCCTCCCTATGACCCTACTATTTACTCAGAAAATATTCAGCTACCATAACAATAACAGCTTCTTCGAAGGTCATACAACTTTTTCATCTGTAGTTGATAGGTTCATATAATAAACTCCTGTAATTATGGCTGTTGAAATTAAACTGACTCCTATAAGTAATCAGACTTTTTATCTCTAGATCTTGACTGAGTCGTGTCTTGTGCCCATGGACTGTATCGTGATTGTCTTGAAAGTACGTCAAAACGCTGAATTTACCCTGCAGGTTTTTGACATTAGGGAAATTAGTAACCAGCTCTGTAAAGTTACCTGGAACTGGACTCGAGTATTGCTTTTGGTTTAAGCTTTTCTATGCTACTACGCAGGTGACCACTGAATCCGTCCAATAGGTTTTGCCAGACAAATTTTAACGTCGAACTTCGCAGAGCCACAGACCCTGTTCCTTTATTGGCTCTAGTGGTTAAAAGAGGTCAATTTTATCGTTGAGGATATTTAAGTATCATACGTTTCACTTATCGTACTAAATGCCAGCGCAATAGCCATCACAAGGTCTATTGCTTCCGCCAGCTAATTTCCCTTCACGTTGTTTCTATGTTAAATAAGTGGCCCAGGCATGATCATTTTCTGGTTAAAGAAGCTTTCCGTTGTTCTTTTACACTCATTACTATTTCGGATTTTGGCCGTGTAGCCTTGTCCCATTCTGGGGAAAATGCTGTCGGTCCTGCTGTCCGTCACTCTTCAGTCAATCAATTCTTTAACTGACAATGGGCAACTAATCATGCCTTTAGCCCTTGTCTGGTTCATATTCCCTATTCCATAGAACGAAATGGAGCATGTAGTCTTCTGCTACTCTTGTGGGCAACAAATCATACACTCCAGGTTTTCTTTGGTCGAAACCGCATATTGCATTTTTTGCAAATCTGAAAGACTTTATATGATCCTGTTGGGAATAGTTTCTGAGTTTTTCCTCGGTTCATCCTATACAATTATTTTGCTAATGCCCATAACCTGGCATTCATAACAATAATTTAAATCATGAATGTTTTGCTTTCAGTTATGCTGATGAGAACATTTCGAAAGCTATATTCTTTTCTGCAACCGGAAGGCCTTAAGGGATTGAAAAAGTGGGCAAAGTAGTGTCTTCAACGTCAAAACTGCACATTAAATGTGCATGCCTTGTCAGGATAGGATAGGGGAATAAAACTTACTGCAGCTTGTTCCCTCATACTTGTAATCAGCTTTTCAAGTATCTCCAGAAGCGAACGATAATGTTGGCTTTCTCCGGCATTTCGAATGCTGGCACTTAAATTCTGCATAAACCAGTCGGCTGCCTATTAAGGCAGTCAGTAACAGAATAACACATAACTCACCTCTCGGAGCATTCGTAGACTCCATGATGTTAAACCAATCTCGAGGCATATGGCCATCGTCAGTAAGATCAGTGACTAGTTGCAGTGATAGTGCAGCAGTGAAATTGAAATTTACCAGCATCACAGAAAGGCGTCGCTTAGCCACTACCCCTCGGCAGCCGGTTCCACCAGCAATCGTGAGCAGGAGGGAGTTTATCAGCATGGCTATCAAAAATCTGTGACTGATTTGCAACAGGTTCACTTGAGATTTCTTTGACACATAGAAAATCCAAAGACCCGCTGTTGTTGTGAAGATCAGACCAATAAACTAAGTGATAGAAGGCCGAAAGAAGCATTGAAAGCCGTTTATCCAAACCGAGGAATAGTCAAATAGCAGGATGGATTATATACAGTTTGATCCATCGCACTTTTACGCAGAAAAGAACAGGACCCTGCAACTTACTGTAAATTTTTGACTACATAAGTTGCGTCAGTGAATGCGGCTACCTCAAAATTCAACTTAGGTCATCTTAACTTTGGTGATAACGCTAAAACTTGAAAATGTTTGTCTTCGTTAGGCTGCTAACTTGGTGTACATGGTTGCCTTATCATAACTTCCATCTCATCCGTTTGACTAGTTTCAATTTGACCTTTATCAAAAAAATAAATTTGGAAAATATCTTAAAAAACAGACCATCGTGGACTGACATTATTTTAAGGCCATGTTTCCTCCCACGCTTATGTACATTTTATCCATAACCTCAACTTGTGATTTTGGAAACCCAACCATCTATGTAGCCAAGAATGGAAAAACCAATTTTCCACGTTGCAACGTTGTCAGCGGAAAGAATGCTACATAAAGTTAAAATGAGAAGCAGAATGATAAGAGGCCTATAATTCTTGCATATAACGGAGGAATAAATGTGCACTCAGTTAATTTGGAGGGCAATGAGACCGAGTGAACATACAGGACTGTGCGTTGACTTTCCAGACTGAGATAAAAAACATTTTGAATTCTGTTGCTTCGATTTAGCAACTTTTAATAATAGGGTAGCAGAGCTGTCGTTCTAGTGGTTCACATTAGCTACCAGGGTGTTGTTGAAGATGTGTGGAGGCATGGAAATTTATAGAGGATTCGCACGATGTTGCCACTGACTTCATTGAAGAACCAGGCGTGTTAATATTTTTAAATAAACCCTTGGAAACTTGGGCTTAGTCCAACTGCGTTAACTAGCACGCCAATCTGTTTGACTCTGCGTATTTAGGTGTTTGCTCTATTTCCGCTGTCCCAAACTTTCTTCAACAGCTCAGCTTCCCACAAGTGAGCTTCTTGAAATAAACGCACTTCAGTAGTCTGAAAGGACTGGCTTCATCATCTACGGTTGAGCCCTATGTTCATATTGACTCTGTCTTTCCATAGAAGCCTGGTGATTGATGGAGGAGAGTGTGCTATATGTTGTATAAGTAAATGTCACAACCTAATTTACTCTCAAGCTATCAGTGCTCCATCCACTCCATGGGACACACGGTGGACGTCGACAGTTGCGACGTTCAAACTCTCACAGATATGCCTAAGCAGGTTAATCAGATGACGGTGCAGCTGGTCTTGTGGCTCCTTTTCGTTTATGCCGAGGGTGAGGTATATTGTCAAGAAGACTGCAAGACCAACTGTTCCTATCATCTTGACGTCGTCACGTCAACAAACCTATTTTGAGACCCACAGCAATAGGAATACGGCTCAAAGTTCACAACTCCGATTTTTAAGAGTAAAAGAAGATCTTCGAGTGTAGAGAAATTGGGATTACATTTTAAAATAGTGGATTACAATTTATGGTATACTCTGCAGCTCGGGCACAGGAACAGCGTCCATCTGACAGCGCACACTTTGTACCATAGACTTTAGAATTAATTGTCTGAATTTTTTGCAAGAAGCTTCGGTAAAACTGATAAGTGTGCTCTACTCTTCGGATCGGTGCTATTCACGATTCCTAGAGTGTGGCATCAAATCATGAATTTGTGAATCGCGCAAAACATTTGCCACATTTCGTTGAGTTTAATCAATAAATATCTAGATTTTGATTCTTATTAAATCCATTTAACTGCACTCACAAGATTTAAAAAGCAGCAACAAAAGAGCGCTATTCGAAGGGAGAGATGGTTTTCAGGAAGTATACTTGGACGCTTGATTTTTGACCGCCAAAGTATTGTACCATCAGCCGCCCGTCTTCCGGTGACTAAAATTTCGTTCGTAGGGGGCATTGTGTAATTCAGCAAATGAAATTTCTGAATTTTCTTGACTATCGTAAATACGTTATACCCAACGCTGTGAACAAGTAGTAAAAAGAAAAAGAGGTTATTGTAATTGGAACAGCCGTAAAACTACTTAGAATGGCAAAATTAAATCTCAAATCTTTAGATTTGCGGCGGATCCTTTATACCAGGCAACTATGCATTCGACTGTGGAAAATTAATAAATTTTCATTTTGCCAAACTTATGTGCATAAAAGGCTTAAAAAACTGTAGATAAAGTTGAAAATTCCAAATACTTATTCAAGTGTACCTTCGATACCTTAAAGAAGTATGTTCATGTTCTTGGAGGCAGCAATTTCGTTTTTACTCTTATTTCCTTAATTTATTTTTGTTCACACATGTCAACCAATGTTAAAACGTTGAAAATTTTACTGGTTTTAACTTTTCGGTAGTTCAAAGCGTTTACGCAAAAAAAAACTTTTATTTAGTGAATTTTCTTTAATTGTTTTCCTGGATATGGCTTGAGTTGTAAAAGTAATACGTGCTTGGACCCTGACACCAAAACCGAGGTCAGTGGTGGTAATTCGAAGCCAAATCTAAGGTTTTTCCCTGGGTAGTCTTAGCAGAAACAGGAAGTTGGCTAACTAGGATATAGAGTTTGTTCAGAAAATGTAGTTTATGATGACTTGATGACTTCAATAAAACAAAGCACTGATTGGATTTTCAGAGACGTCTTCATTCTTTAGCAGCAGCGCTTTGCGAGTAAAACCCCATGTAAATAATTAGTCCAAGAAACTGCACACACCCTAAAGTGTCATAATCGGGAAAAAATGACCAGTTGCATCAAGTAACCCTTCATAAATGTGTTTCTCGCGGGTACTGGCTGAAATGAATTGGACTGTGAACCCGATTCCGTGAAGACTTTCGATCCAGGGCTTATTTCAATAAAACATTTGGATGATTTTTGTTTCACTGTACCTTTGCGAATGAAGGTAACCTTAAAGGTAAGCCTGCAGATCTCAAACAATTCCAGCTCATAATAATTCATAGATTAAAAGCCAAACAAACGAGGGCGTTGTTGATAGTAAAAAGGACGTAGTAAAAAGAAGTTTAAGATAGTAAAAAGTACTTTTATGACAGCCTTGGGTGTCCAGAAAACGGCTTGGCAAGATAAAATTCCATAATTATATTTGTAGAGTACCCATGTTTACTTCACAGCAATGGGGCCCTCGTCATATTTTGAATGTATAGTTATGTAAAACAGAAATTTGTCCCCTATAAATGCAAAAGGGCTAATCGGTGTCCATTACCAAAGTTGGAAAAACTATAACGTTAGCGTACCGCATTTTGGGAAATATTTTTTGAGAAGAAGATCAGTCTTTGGTAGGTGAAGGATAACAAACGGCAGTTCGACCGTCGATTTCGACGAGGTCCACCGTATGTTCCACACCAGGTGGTGCAGGGACGGTGACTTGCGCGTGAATTAGTTTTAAGTTATAGTAGCCTTGCGCTGCAGCTACCGCACTCTCTCCTCCTCCCCCACCTGAACCCGGTGTCAAGACAGAATCAAGAAGACCGGAGATGGGAGAGGGCGCAGGTGGCTGGCGCGGCCAGAGCCGCCCCTGGGCGTGCCACCACACCTGGCTTGGATCCCACGCAGTTGGAGTGCCATAAAGGCCACATTAAGAAGGAGTCATTGCAACCTGACTCTCAGTCCGCCAGTCAGCCACTCCACACAAAACACACATTGGGCTGACCACGCGGTTTGAGTTATCCCGTCAGTTGGCAACCTTCCAAGCCACGGCTTTTAGCGCACCGTGACAGTTTTAAGCGCGTCAGATTGTTTATAGTGAGGAACATGCGCTGAGCTGTCGACCTCACTCTCTCCCCCACCCCCACAATCAGACCACCGTTCAAGCCGGTCAGTTGTCTGATGCGGAAGGGGGCGCAGCTGCTGGTGACCTCGTCTACGTGTACTACGTACACGACCTGGCCCCCCAATCACAAGCACCAGGATTTCACACAACAGGGGGTTGAACGGGTTACATCTCACATGTGTGAGATAGCCAGAGATCACGTTAAGAAGGAGCCATCGCAGCCTGACTCTCAGACCACCAGTCAGCCACTCCACACAACACACATTGGACTAACTGCGAGGTCTGAGTGTAATTGTCAGTTGGCAACCTTCCAACCGGGGCACTCAACGTTACCGCACTCTCTTCTCCTCCCCTACCTGAGCCCGGTCTCATGACACAGTCAAGAAGACCGGAGATGTGAGAGGGCGCAGGTGGCTGGTGCGGCCGGAGCCGCCCCTCGGCGTACCACCACACGTAGCTCGAATCCAACGGAGTGGGAGTGCCATAAAGGCCACATTAAGAAGGAGCCATTGCAGCCTGACTCTCAGTCCGCCAGTCAGCCAATTCACACAAAACACACATTGTGCTGACCAAGCAGTCTGAGCTATATCGTCAGTTGGCAACCTTCCAAGCCACGGCTTTTAGTGCACCGTGATAGTTTCAAGCGCGTCAGATTACTTATAGTGAGGAAAATGCGCTGAGATCTCGACCTCACTCTCTCTCCCTCACCCCCACAGTCAGACTACTGTCCGAGCCGGTCAGTTGCCTGATGTGGGAGTGGGCGCATTGGCTGACGGATCGGCGTACCCATCTTCGCGAGCCACAGCATGACCTGGCCCCCATAACGCACACACCAGGATTCACTAACTCAGGGGATATGGAGCAGCCATCGCCGTCTGACTCCCAGTCCACTGGTCAGCCATTAGAAACACACAGCACATACACTGAGCCGACGGCGTGACCTGGTGTACGCGTCAGATTGGCAGCCTTCCCAGCCACAATTTCTAGGAAACCGTGATAGACTCAGTAACATGGTACTGGTGAGGGTGTTGTCGATGTATTGGTGTAGGTAGTGTTAGGTGATGTAGCTTAGTCTTCGGTGGTTTACCGCAGGTTTTTGTGAATGCGCATGTGTCCGAATAGGCCCATGCGATGAGTGAATGCACGAGGACAGTGAGGACAGTGGAGGCGGTTATCTCTGATGTGTGTTCGAGCTCCAAGCACTGGTTCACCAGTCTCTGTACGATGGATTCGCAAGTGACCGACCAGGCCGATGCGTGAGGTGAGTGTGCGGTCGCAATAAGGACAGTTTAGGAGAGAGTCCCCATCGTTGATGGTAGTAGTGGTGGTGGCGGTGGTGGTGGGGGAAACACGTGCTGAGCGTTGTGATGTTGTCTCGATGATGGTGGGACTAATGGAATTGACGGCAGGGGTGAGGGTGGGGGAGTCCGAAGGAGGGTTGGCAGAAGGTGACGTAGAATTTTGAATTGTCGGATTGTTGATGCATTGCGTCCGAAGATGTCCGACTAGGCCGATTCGCGCGCGGGAGGTGCGGTGACAGCGCGGGCATTTTGAAATGGCCTCGGCATTGGCGATGTTGCTCCGGGGCGCTGGTGACTTTCGTGCCGCTCTTTTGGTCTTGGCAGCGGCGATCCTGTTGGCTTCGTAGATTGCTGCCCCTGTCTTCACTGTTCTCCTCCAAGCCGATCGATTCCGGGCAAGGTCCTCCCAGGACTCCGGGTTGATCTGCAATTGCTTGAGGGAGGTCTTCAGAGTGTCTTTGTAGCGTCGTACTTGACCCCCTTGTCGACGAGAACCCATGGCGAAATCTCCGTAGAAGAGTCGTTTGGGTAGCCTTTCGTCGTCCATCCGCACAAGGTGACCGCTCCAGCGCAGTTGCAGTTGTTTCACCTGAGCGTAAATGCGGAGAATGCCTGTTCGTTCTAGCACTTCCGTGTCCGGTATCCTGTCTTGCCAACTCAGCTTTAGTATTCTGCGGAGACAGCTGAGGTGGAAGTGGTTGAGCTTCCGCGCCTGCTTTTGGTAGATCGTCCACGTCTCCGCTCCATACAGCAGCGTCGGCAATATGACAGCTTTGTACATCTTGAGTTTGGTGCTGAGGTGGAGACCACGTCGATTCCAGAACACATTTTGCATGCGTCCAAAGGCTTGACTGGCTTTAGCTATCCGATGGGCGATCTCATCGTCAACTTTGGTGCTGCGTGAGAGATTGCTGCCTAGTTACGTGAAGGTATCCACAGATTTAAGTTGGGCACCATTGACATTGAGTTGAGCCGTGGTGTAGAGAGTGTTGGGCGACGGTTGATGCATCACAACCGTTTTCTCAGTGTTGATGCGAAGTCCGAAGTTGTCACAGGCGACAGCGAAGAGTTCCATGCTCTTTTGTATTTCCTCTTCTGTCGTTGTATTGAGTGCGCAGTCGTCAGCGAATAGAAGTTCGTGAATGGTGGCTGTGGAGACACGCGAGCGGAAGTGCATCCGTCGTTGGTTGAGGAGGCGGCCATCCATCCGGTAGGCAATGCGGATCCCGGGGCGTTCGTCACGGTAGGCATCCATTAACATGGCAGAGAACATGAGGCTGAAGAGGGTAGGCGCAACGACGCAGCCTTGCTTCACTCCATTAGTCACTGCGAATCCTTTAGATACTGTCCCGTTGTCAGCAACGCGTGCCATCATCCCGTCGTGAAGCTGACGTACCAAATGTGTGAACCGTTCAGGACAGCCGAATTTCTGCATGATTTTCCACAGCCCGTCGCGATTCACCGTTTCAAAGGATTTCGTCAGATTCTCAAAGGTAGTGTAGAGGCGAGTCCGCATCTCTTGGCACTTCTCTTGCAGCTGGCGAGCAGCGAAGATCATGTCGATTGTTCCTCTGTGTCGTCAGAAGCCGCATTGGCTTTCCGGGAGCAGTCCTTGCTCCAGGTGATCGTTCAAGTGGTTGAGGAGAATGCGGGCGAAGATCTTTCCAGCGATGTTCAACAGCGAGATTCCTCGGTGGTTTTCACAGAGTTGGCGGTTCCCTTTCTTCTTGTAGAGGTGGACAATGATGGCGTCTTTGAAATCCTGAGGGACATGTCTATGGTGCCACATCTCCTAGAAGAGTACTGTGAGTCGATTCATCAGCTGGGTCCACCATGTTTGTAAATCTCAACAGGTATCGTGTCCGAGCCAGGTGCTTTCCCGCTGGAGAGTTGCTGCACGGCTCTGATGGTTTCTTGGAGAGAGGGCGGTAGATCAAGGTCGGCGTTGATTTCCACTTCAGGCAGGCGATCGATGGCAGCATTAGAGATGGTGAAGGGCTGGTTGAGAACGCTTTGAAAGTGTTCTGCCCATCGCGTCAGGATTAACGTCTTCTCAGTAAGCAGCGTCCTGCCGTTGGCACTGATAAGAGGGGCGGCGCCTTTAATGGGAGGTCCGTAGACAGCCTTGGTGGCGGCGAATAAGTTCTTCCATTCGTTTCGGTCCGCGTACCCTTGGATTTCCTCGGCTTTGCGCGTCATCCAGGCATCCTGCATCTCCCGCAGCCGTTACTGTACAAAGCGGCGACTTCGGTAGAAGGCTGTCTTGTTTGCAGCAGTAGGGCGATCGATGTAGGCTTTGTGTAACTGTTTCTTCTCGACGAGCAGAGCATTGATAGCTGCGTCGTTGTCATCAAACCAGTCTTGGTTCTGACGACGTACGCGGCCGAGGACATCCAGGGCCGTTGATTGAATGGTATCTCTCAGCTGACACCAGCGGTTCTCCAAGGAGATGTCCGCATCAGCGACTGGAAGGTTAGCTAGACGGTTGGCCAGTGCGTTGCTAAAATGTAGATGGTGAGCAGGCACATTCAACAAAACAGTATTCAACTTACCTTGTGGCCGGTTACCTTGGGGTTGCCTGTGGGGTTGCAGGCGGAGCCTCATCTTGGAGATGACGAGGCGGTGATCCGTCCATCCATCAGCATCGGGGATCGCCTTTGTCACCAGCACGTCCTGTTTATCTCACCTCCGGACGAGAACATAGTCCAAGAGGTGCCAGTGTCTCGATCGAGGATGTACACAGGTCGCCATTTGCCGCTTGGGGAGGCGGAAAATGTGTTGTTCAGAATTAGGCGGTGTTCAGCGCAGGTTTGTAGAAAAAAAACCGTTGTCATTGCAGCCAGCGAGACCATGGGGACCCAGCACTCCTCTCCACGAAGAACGGTCTGTGTCGACGCGGGCGTTAAGTCACCAAGGACAATTAACTTATCCACCTTCGGCACAGTCGCCAAGAGGGAGTGTAGATCATCGTAGAATTTGTCCTTCGCCGCATCAGAGCTCGTCATTGGTGGAGCATAGGCACTGATGATGGTGGCGAACTTGTATCCCCGAAGTGGCAGGCGGAGGCACATAAGGCGATCATTTATACCCTGCGGTAGACAGGCAGACGTCCCACGATGCCGTTCCGAATGGCAAAGGCGACACCAGCGTCGCGTCTCTCTGCCTTTGGTCGGCCGCTCCAGAATAAGGTGAAGCCGGCACCCACCTCCTCCAGCTGACCCTGTTCAGAAAATCGGGTCTCGCTGGGAGCAGCAATGTCAACCTTGTGGCTAGCCAGTTCCCGAGCGACAAGCGCCGTCCTCCGTTCCGGCCGGTTGCTCCTCCGATTGTCTAAAAGAGAACGAACATTCCAGGCTGCTAGTGTGAGCGGACTCACCCGAGCAGCCCGGAGGGTACCCCGAAGGGTACGGTTGGGGGGATTGGGAGAGGAGTTGTTGTTGAAATTGTTTAGTTTTTCGACCGCATGTAATTGCAATCTGCTAGCCATGGTCTGTTGCAGCTGTCGTGAGACCCAGCATTTGTTTAGGGCACCTTTTCTAGCCCCCTACCCCACGAGGGGGTAAGCAGTGCTATCCCTAAATAGGGCTGCTTAGTCACCCAGGCGGCTACCGAACTCCACTATGGTTACGATTTGGGTTAGTTAGAGAACGAACGATCCGCCTGGGCCGCCTACGTGATTGCATGTCACCCTCGCCGTAGAACCTTTTGACCGTGGGGAAGGAGGGAAGGGTGAGGATAGAGGGAGACGAGGAGGGGTAGAAGCAAGAGTAAGAAGAGGAAAAGAGAGGAGGGGTGGAGGAGAAGTAGGAGAGGAGAGGGGACTGGGTGGAAAAAGGAGAGGAGGAAGGGCAGGGAGGACGGGAGAGGACAAGAACAAGGGAAGGGAGCAGACGTTCCGGGTGTGTAGACACACACAACACCGGAGACCCTCACCTGGTTTAGCCCGACGGTCGTGACGGTTGCCCTGGGTGTGGCCGCTGGGAAGAACCAAACTTCTAGGAGCCACAGGTGAGAGTTGGATACTAGCTAGAGGCGGCCACAGGAGCATTCACCACCTATACGAGACAGATGGAGCGACCAAATACTACCTGTGTGATGCTACCCATAACTAGTACCCCTTCACCCCAGGATAACATACAAAGGTAACATAGAGGGCAATTTTTAAAAACAAGGGAAAAAGTACTAAATTAATCTACAAGGAAGCAAAAACGATAGGTTAACTTCAACAGATGAAATAGAGGACTCAAGATTCAAAACTTAAGTCAAAGAGCACGAAAACGTTTTCTGTAGAGTAGCGTGGTGCTCGGCTTTGAAAAAGGGATCAAAACCTAAATGCGTGAACTTTTCCAAGAAAAGACAAAATTGAATACTGCGCAGAAGGGGGTCATACAAAACAGATAAAACTTACTAATATTCTTTTTAGAAATATATGTTATAAGAACCGTTATAATAGTCCGAAGCTTACAACCACCATCATATGATATTTTATACAGTAAAAATTAAAAAAAGTCAATGCGATTATAAACCTTAATATTTCAATACTCCTTTTCGTTTAATATCAATGTGGCGTTAGTGTGTATATCACTAGAGATAATTTGCTTTGGAATTCTCTATACTTCTGTCGATCGAAGTTAACTTACAAGTAAACAGCTCAGTGTTAAAAAGGGAGCAAAGAGATGAGAAAATTGCGTTAAACTGTTTCAATAAAACCTTTAATTTTATTACCTTGTTGTACCTCGTGGATAAGTGTTTTCTCGTAAGTCAGTATACCAAAAATGTCCATGAGGTATTTTCTCTTGAATGCGATCGAAATTGCCTTGGCACTATTTTAGTTAAACCTAGCCTTGGCATCAAGTTAGCACTTTTTTACCCGTATCCACAGAATCTTTATAACCAACAGTCATGTGGTTAATAGCACCAATGATATACGTTTGCGTTTGCTCTCCTTCTTTTTAGCAATTGCCATCCCCGTCTGTTTTATATGATACTATTTCCACCTGTTGTCCAAGACGAACTCCTTTTTTTCAAAACATTTAAACAGATAGTTTAATAATTATCTATGGCAGAATAAAATGTACGCGTTCAATTTTATTATAAGTCAAAAAATGTTTTTGAAAGGAATATTCAAGAATAAAACGTTGCACACTTCGAAGCCAAAATCTAAAAAAATATCAATTCAAAGTTGATCCATATTAAGATGGATTTTACATAAGTATAAAGTGTGTGTGGCATTAGCTGATACATATATATGCAATGTACCTTTAAACCTACGCGTTTATATAATTATGAATTCCTTGCCTTAATCTACACAAAATGAATAAATAAAATAATGTGACAACCACACATGCAGATACTTGGTTTATGAATGTAATAATTCATTTATTATGCTATAGCCTTATTAGGTAATATTTATTATAAATAACTAATTAAATATAATTAACAAGTGATTTATATTACATAAATACAAAAAATGTTGTTGTTAAGGTATATGAAGACAAAAATCGTAGTCTGCTATCTGTGTACGTACCATGAATTTATTTGTTCGCAGCTCTTATGTCCATTGGCGGTAACACATTTTGTTATTTTAAAAAGGACGCATAATTTAGGTTGTACAAACAAAATCGTACCACGAACTCTCGAATTTTTAAGGTGCTCGTAAAAATGGTTAGCACCAAAACTATCTTCTTCCTGGGACTTGAACTATTCTTCAACTGGTGGATCGTACTTTCTTATCCACAGCAGGCTTCCCTCCAATTCTAACTTCTACGGTAGGAGGATTTGATCGAAGCTCAGCAAGCAGCACGTCAAAATTCACTGCATTTCTGAGCAGTAACAATGTAATAGAAATATTTTAAATATGAATTTACTGAATAGAACTAGTTAGATGATAACCTCAATGAATATTTAAATGAGGACGGTAACATTAACTGAGTTGATCAGGATGTCGAGACTACAATATGTAAGTTAACGGCTTTTTGAAAAAAAACACGGTGAGCTGGGAACGCAAGTCAGTAGACTTCGGGGCCATTTTCTCAGCTAAGTGCAGTTATAATAATGGTACTAGTAGAAATAACAGTAACAGTGATGGTGATGATGTTGGTGGTGGTGTTGGTGGTGATGATGACGAGAAGGATGAAGATTATGCTCAGGATGACGATGATGATGATGAGGAGGAGGATGATGATGATGATGATGATGATGATGATGTTGATGATGATGATGATGATGATGATGATGGTGGAAGTGGTGTGACGTATTGTGTCCTCGATAACAGACCGCGTGAGAGATGCGCTGGATCAACATCAGGGCTAGATAAGGGCATGACACGCAATAATCGAACAGCACACCCATGATAATTGCAGCAGATGCGGGCGTGTGTTTGCACGCCTAGTCGAGGCTTTACGCCACGCCAGCAACCTGCATACTATCCCCGCGTCAGATTGCTGACCGATTCGGACAGGGAATTTATGTATGGGGGGCGGAAGAAGAAGTGTGCTCGACAGCACTCAGTGCATATTCTTCACTATAGACAATCTGACGTATTTTCAAACCACGTTGTTGCGACAAAAGTCGTGGGTTGGAAAGCTGCCAACTATGAGTATAACTCGGCCTTGCTCTCAGAAAATAGAGGCAGGCTACAATGAACGTTGCTTAATGTGATCTCTATAACTTTCCGGCTCAGGTATGACCTGAGCCGCATCCTTCTTGTTTGTGTGGGAACCTGATATATCGTCAGTTGAGTAGGCCTGTGTGGCTGGCGCAGACGGCCTGCTTAGCCTGATCAGCCGCTTCGTCCGACTCCACCCCAGCTTCCTGATTCTGTCCTGAAACTGGGTTTCGGTGGGTGAGGAAGGAGAGGGTGAGGTAGATGCAGCACAAGTTTATTATCATTCTAATCTACTTCACGCGCAAGTCATCGTCCCTATGTCCACAACATCGTTCGCCACAGTTTAACTGTTGATATGGATGATTACGTTAATTATTGCTTAGGTAGGTGAGTTAATCAAATTTGAGCGGCCTCAGCCACCTAACTTAGGCAAGTGAAGCCATTGTGCTTTACAGTTGTTCAGGAAAATTTATGCATCGGGTAGCTTGAATTCCAGTACGGAAAGTGAAATTCCTCTGACGCTCTATGCAACAAACTCTCTCCCGACTGTAAAGGAAGATTGGCAGTGACCCTTATCTGTCCACATCAGCAGTTGACCACTTTTCACCTTATTGACAAAACTCTGGGTAGGTTGTATGTTCCAATGTAGTCTGTTTTAAGCCTCTTTACTGCAACCTCTCACTCTTTCTTTGCTCCTATTCTAGTGGTTTTAACGGCAGGAGATGAGAAAGCAGGCGCACTTACAAAAGCCAGGCCAATGATTAATGTAATATGTAATGTAATATGGGTCTTATGGGCAGGATATACGGCAAACGTAAAATCAAACCTAAGTCGGCAGCCCATTGTGTGACATTGGCTCTGGAAAGAGACAACACCACCATGTTTTTCATTGTAAATGGAATTTTAACGGCAACGACAATGCCTATCGAAAACAATTTCAGTAGCAATTTCAAAAAGAAATTATTAAGTGCATCCCCTTAGTCAGGCTACACTGTTTTAGCATCTTAACGTTCTCAGGTGGCTACTTCTCTGGGGCTTGATGGTATTTTCTTCCGTTGATAGCCTTCGTGATTTTTTTCCTTTAAAAAAGGAGGCCTTTGCAAGAATAGTTACCAGAGCAAACGTTATTGGCAGCCATTTTCAGTAAACCAACGTTATTTTTCGGGATTCCGTCAAAGTTCCGAACTGTAACGCGCCTTCTTTATCCTGTCTACAGACAAAATTAGTTAGTTTCGTATGCAAAGACGCATAAGAATCCTGTCTCTGAACCTTTGCAGAATCTTTGGGTCTCTAACTCCTCTGTTCCTTATTTTCAAGAAACCTCGCCATAACTTCTTCTTCACTTTACTTGTGTTAGTACACAAACGAATAGAGCATTGATTTCTACAAAAAACGTTATTACCCTTGGTGTCCGCCTGTTTCCTCCACTTGATATTGCAGCCTTCGTTTTCTTCACAAAACGGAGACAACCCCGGGGTAATCTGCCCAACTAATTTGGAAATACTCCAGAAGAGGTGATACTAAAAACTCGCTGCCGAAGAATAAAGCGGTTGTATATGCGATCCGTTTTCCGAATGGCTGACTACCACAATTTTATTTACTGAACCATACTCCGCAGATGCCTGGAAGCTGATCTAGCTTTCGAATTTCTCGCTCAAACAGTTCCGGTCTGGATTAAGAGCATTATATGCTAGAGGTGTCAAGATGCAGGTATCCAGGGCGTATGGCAGCTATTTACTCGATCTTAACCAAACCCCCTTCTCCTTGGAGCTATGCGAAAAGTGTTAGTGATAAAAAGAATATTCTTTATTTTTCATGAGTCTAAGCGTTACAATGAAAGCAGTAAGCGCAGTAAAGCAGAGCGCAATATGCATGCTGCCGCTGACAAAGACCAGGTCTAAAGTGACTTTGCTGAGACGCTGTAGGAGGCTATTTTAGTGTACTTGCTCTTATCTCCTCCTTACCATCTTAGAGTATTTCCTCAAATAATGCAAGTAATAAGGTTTATACTACTATCCTTAAGGATTTAGTCCAGCCACGATCTTATTAAGCTATGCCCTCTGATTTACTTTGGAAAGCACGGATTATGATCATGGTTCTAATAATTCAGGTGTCACAAGCTAGATGCTCATTGTCGTCCCAAGGAGGGTACAATGGTGAGTTCCACGTAAAGTTTTCATTGCAACGTACATACTTGTTGTAGGTAATTTGCTCTCCTTCCACACCCACCACCTAGTGGCCAGATAAAGTTAAGCTGACCGTAGGTAGTTTTGAATGCATTAGTTAAAAAGGCAAAACAGTCTGTCCACGCCTGCCACACTAACTAGTGCCTATCTTCACTAGTATCGGCTCCTATTGGACTATCTCGACCCTCACATAGATGAACGCACCAAAAAGCCTACATTTAAGAGCTATTTTGTCCCGATGCTGTCCTAAATAGAACTCAGTTTTCCGGTCATTTCTTAGCGCTCCAAGCCAAGACTGCTAAAACGTCGTGATAATTTCAGTGGATGTGCCGAGCTGGGTCAACCCCGTTGTGTCGTCCTTAGCGCCTGTTGCAGTCAAGCTGGCTGGAAATGAAGTAGGGCGCAGTGGTTCACGTGAGGTATAGTCGTCGTCAGATGCGTGCCACACAGGTCACATATCATCCAACTACCATGCAATCTTAAACCAATGCACTAAAGATGACTTCGCCTAAGTATAAATAATAAAAGTTCAATCTGTCATTTTCAGTCATAGTACCATATAGTGCGCATACTGTCATGAAAAGCATATTACAGGTTGTTGCCTTGAACATTTTGATGGCTGCTCATCTATCAAAAGGCTTACATCTCTTTGCACCCTTCCCAAGCACCGATAATACCACTACAACCACCTATTGCTCGCCAATTGCTAATGAACATTGCCGGCAAAGATAAAGGAGTCCGAAAATGGCCATTTATGAATCATCAGCCGTCATCAGCCAGTCATACCTTAACCCCAGGTGTTGCATCACCCAAGGTTCGAACCCGCAACCTGTTGATCAGAAGTCCAACGCTCTAACTAATGAGCCACGGACTCATTGGCTTGCCGTTTAAGATCAGGAATATCGACTGTATTCTTTGATGAACTTTATAGTAAAATGCTATAGTAAAAACAAACAACAACACCTCCCCGTCCAAATCCCCTCACCATACCCTCCAGGCTGCTCGGGTGAGTCCACTCACACTAGCAGCCTGGAATGTTTGTTCCCTTTTAGACAATCCTAGGAGCAACCGGCCGGAACAGAGGACGGCGCTAGTCGCTCGGGAACTGGCGCGCTACAAGGTGGACATTGCTGCTCTCAGCGAGACCCGATTCTCTGAGCAGGGTTAGCTGGAGAAGGTGGGTGCCGGCTACACCTTCGTCTGGAGCGGCCGGTCAAAGGCAGAGTGACGTGACGCTGGTGTTGCCTTTGCCATTCGGAATGTCATCGTGGGACGTCTGCCCTGTCTGCCGCAGGGTATGAATGATCGCCTGATGAGCCTCCGCCTGCCTCCTCGGGGAGACACGTTCGCAACCATCATCAGCGCCTACGCTCTCCCAATGACGAGCTCTGATGCGGCGAAGGACAAATTCTACGAGGACCTGCACGCCCTGCTGGCAACTGTGCCGAAGGTGGACTAGTTAATTGTCCTTGTTAACTTCAATGCCCGTGTCTGGACGGACCATGCTGCCTGGCAGGGAGTGCTGGGTCCCCACGGTCTCGGTAGCTGTAACGATAACGGCCTCCTTCTTCTGCAAACGTGTGCGGAACACCGTCTCCCTGCTGACCAAAACCTTCTTCCGCCTTCCGATGCTGGAGAAGGCCACGTGGATGCACCCTCGGTCGCGGCACTGGCAGCTGCTGGACTATGTTCTCGTCTGGAGGTGAGATCGACAGGACGTGCTGGTAATTAAGGTGATCCGCGATACCGATGGTTGAACAGCTCACTGCCTCGTCATCTCCCAGATGAGGCTCCGACTGCAAACCCGACGAAGGCCCCAAGGTAAGCGAACGCCAGGTAAGTTAAATACTGTGTTGTTGAATTTGCCTGCTCACTGTTTTGATTTCAGCAACCAAATAACCGAGAAACTGGAGAACCTGCATGCTCCAGATAATAATGGCACCATGGAAACACGATGGTGCCAACTGCGAAATGTCATCCAGTCCACCGCCCTCGAAGTCCTCGGACGCGCACGCCGTGAAAACCAGGACTGGTTTGACGACAATGACGCTGACATCAGCAACTTACTCGCGGAGCAGAATGGACTACACAAAGCCTACATGGACCTTCGGACTGACGCCACCAAAGCAGCCTTCTTCAGATGCCGGCGCCTTGTAAAGCAACGGCTGCGGGAGATGCAGGATGCCTGGATGATCCGAAAGGCTGAGGAAATCCAGGGGTATGCGGAACGCAATGAATTGAAAAACTTTTTCAAAGCCATCAAGGCCATCTACGACCCGTGTATCAAGGGGACCGCACCGCTGCTCAGCTCTGACGACAAAACACTGCTGACAGAGAAATTGCAAATTCTGAAGCGCTGGGCCGAGCACTTCAGAAGTGTCCTTAATTGCTCATCAGCCATCTCCGATGCTGCCATTGACCGGCTCCCTCAAGTGGAAACGAACAATGACCTGGATCTTCCGCCTTCCCTACCAGAAACCATCCGGGCCATGCAGCAGATTTCCAGCGGTAAAGCACCGGGATCTGACGCAATCCCACCGGAAGTCTACAAGCATGGTGGGCCCCGGCTGATGGCAGAACTCACAACACTCTTCCAGGAGATGTGGCGCCAAGGACAAG
Organism: Schistocephalus solidus; assembly: GCA_017591395.1. Classification (NCBI taxonomy): domain Eukaryota; kingdom Metazoa; phylum Platyhelminthes; class Cestoda; order Diphyllobothriidea; family Diphyllobothriidae; genus Schistocephalus; species Schistocephalus solidus. Next base: position 58,913 of record WEDG01001752.1, read on the forward strand.
TTCCTCAGGATTTAACATACGCGACCATCGTCCCTATCTACAAATAAAAGGGGAACCGGCAACTCTGTGATAATCACAGAGGCATCTCGTCGCTCAACATCGCCGGGAAGATCTTCGCCCGTATCCTTCGCAATCATCTGAACGGTCACCTAGAACAGGGCCTGTTCCCGGAAAGCCAATGTGGCTTCCGCTGACACCGCGGAACAACCGATACGATCTTTGCCGCCAGTCAGCTACAAGAGAAGTGCCAGTGGATGCGAACTCACCTATACACTACCTTCGTGGATCTGACGAAAGCCTTTGACACGGTGAATCGTGACGGACTGTGGAAAGTCATGCAGAAATTCGGCTGTCCTGAGCGGCGCAATGCACCAAAAATCCGACAATTTCAATTTCTACATCAAATTCTGCCAACCCTTATTCAGACTCTCCCACCCTCACTCCTGGCATCAATTCCATTACCTCCACAATCATAGAGACAACATCCCTCTACTCATTGCCTGTTACCCCCACCACCGCAACCACCCTCGCCTTCGCCTTCACTACCACCACCACCGTCAGCGAAAGGGGAATCTCTCCTAAACTGTCCTCAATGCGAACTCACATTCACCTCACGCATCAGCCTGATCGGTCACTTGCGAATCCATCGTACAGAGACTGGTAAATCAGTGCCTGGAGCACCAACACACAGTAGAGCTCTTTGCCTCCACTGTCCTCACGCATTCACTCATCGCATGGCCCTATTTGGTCACATGCGCATCCATGCCAGCAGAATTCACCGCAATGCCGACAACATCGATACATCGTGCACACCCTCCGCTCCTGCCATTCTTACCGCCACTGACACCCCCACTTCCATGAATGACATCCACCCAGCCTCTACCGACTTCTCCTGCCCACACTGTGCCCGCAACTTCAACTCACGCATAGACCTGGTCGGTTACCTGCGAATCCATTGCACGGAGGCTGGTGAACCAGTGCCTGGGGCTCCGACATACAGTCGACGCGCCCGCCTTCACTGCCCCCACTGCTGCCGCACATTAACACACCGCATGGGCCTATTAGGACCCATGCGCCTACACGACAACCTGCGGTAAACCACCGGAGGCTAAGCAACATCAGCGCACACCATCTACACTAATACACAGAAAACACCCGCATAATTATCAGTATGTACCTGATAAAATCACGGTTCCCTAGAAACCGTGGCTTGGAAGGCTGCAAACCTGACGCTTAGACCAGACCACGCCGTCGGCTCAGTGTATGTGCTATGTGTGTCGAGTGGCTGACCAGTGGAATGGGAGTCAGATGGCAATGGCTCGTCCATATCCCCTGATTTAGTGAATCCTGGTGTGTGCATTATGGGGGCCAGGTCGTGCTGTGGCGCGCGAAGACGGGTACGCCGACCCGTCAGCCAATGCGCCCACTCCAACATCAGAAAACTGACCGGCTCGGATGGTGGTAGGATTGTGGGGTGGGGGAGAGAGTGAGGTCAACAGCTCAGTGCATTTTCCTCACTATAAACAATCTGACGTGCTTGATAATATCACGGTGCGCTAAAAGCCGTGGCTTGGATGGTTGCCAACTGACGGGATAACTCGAACCGCGTGGTCAGCCCAATGTGTGTTTTGTGTGGAGTGGCTGACTGGCGGATTGAGAGTCAGGCTCCAATGGCTCCTTCTTAATGTGGCCTTTACGGCACTCCCACTCCGTTGGATCCGAGTTGGGTTTGGTGGTACACCCAGGGATGGCTCCGGCCGTGCCAGCCACCTGCACCATCTCCAATCTCCGTTCTTCTTGACTGTGTCATGAGACCGGGCTCAGGTAGGGGAGGAGAAGAGAGTGCGGTAACGTTAAGCGCTGCGGTTGGAAGGGTGCCAACTGACAATTGCACTCAGACCTCGCAGTTAGTACAATGTGTGTTGTGTGGAGTGGCTGACTGTCGGTCTGTGATTCAGGCTGCGATGGCTCCTTCTAAACGTGACCTCTGGCTATCTCACACATGTGAGATGTAAGCTGTTCAACGCCCAGCTGTGTGAAATCATGGACCTCCTGTTTGGGGAGCCGGGTAATGCACGTAGTACACGTAAACGAGGTCACCAGCAGCTGTGCCCACTTCCGCATCAGACAACTGACCGGCTTGAACGGTGATCTGATTTTGGGGGTGGAAGAGAGAGTGAGGTCGACAGCTCAGCGCATGTTCCTCACTTTAAACAATCTGACGCGCTTGAAACTATCACGGTGCGCTAAAAGCCATGGCTTAGAAGGTTGCCAACTGACGGGATAACACGGATCGCGTGGTCAGCCCGATGTGTGTTTTGTGTGGAGTGGCTGACTGGCGGACTGTGAGTCAGGCTGCAATGGCTACCTCTTAATGTGGCCTTTATGGCACTCCCACTGCGTGGGATCCGAGCCAGGTGTGGTGGTACGCCAAAGGGCGGCTCCGGCCGCGCCAGCCACCTTCGTCCTCTCCCGCCTCCGGTCTTATTGACTCTGTCGTGAGACCGGGTTCAGGTGGGGGAGGAGGAGAGAGTGCGGTAGCTGCAGCGCAAGGCTACTATCACTTAAAACTAATTCACGCGCGTCACCGTCCCTGCACCACCCTTCCGTGGAGCGTACGGTGGACATCGTCAAAATCGACGATCGAACTATCGATGTGTCTTGTTGTTGCGCCACCTTCTTATGGCATCAGTGACTTCGCCTTCAGAAGAGGGGGGTCACATGACACTGCATAGGCAGGAGAGGTAGGAAATTCCTTTGTACTGGGGGTGCTGGGCTTGGTGTCGAAATTGAGAAGGTTCTCGATGTGCTCACGCTAGCGCTCGACCTTGGCAGGTTTTTCAGCAAGAAAGCTGCCATTCACGTCACGAAGAGAGTCGCTCAGTGTAGAGGGCCAACCACTAATTTGGCGAATAATTCGGTAGAGTTTTCGAGTGTCATGTACATTTGAGGCCTGCTCCATTGAGGTCACTATTTCAGCCTAATATTTCTTCTGATCTTCCCTGGCCGATTTTGCCATCATCTTTCGGAGTTGGCGGAAGGAAGCATCGTTGCGGGACCTGGCTCGAGCCATCTGGGCAGACAAATGCAGCGTTCTTTCGTTGATCCAATCACTGCAGCGTAGCTGAGTATACACAAGGATTTTCTCAGCTTCCCCATAGACTAATGCTTTCAGTAATGACCACTTACTACTGCCTTCTCCGCCTGTTCGGGTAGTAAAACAGGACCTGATTTCTCTGTCCAGGGCCTTGGCAGTGCCGGGTTGCCGGATTTCGGCGACATCAAGGCGTCCAACACGTGAAATTTTGTGTGCGGATGATAGGTGCACTTTCAAGCGTGTACGTACGAGAACATGGTCAGACCCATAGGCATTACCAGTCTCGGCACCACACATCGATCCGCTACCATGAACCCAGCTGCGGATCTGTGAACTTACTAGGATGTAGTCGATATGACTGGCCGTATGACCGTTATTTGAATACCAGGTCAGCAGGTGTTTGTTGCGGTGCTGGAAGCCCGTGTTGATGACAAACAGTCGGCTCTGGTCAGCAAAGTTAAGCAGTCTTGCACCATTTCCACATCGAGAACCAAGCCGAAAATGGCCAATAAGATGACTATTAGTGGAGTCACCACGTCCAGTCTGGCCATTCCAGTCCCCAGCAACAATTAACAGATCACGGCGCGGGAGTCTTTCAGCTAACGCTTGCATTTGCTATTTAAACGTCTCTTTGTCGCGCTGTTCGGCAGTGGAAGTTGGTGCGTACACGGAGACGATAGAGATGTTTTTGAAGTGACCTTTCAGTTGCACATAGGCCATCCGTTCGTTGACTGATTCCCATGCAAGCGCCATGTCTACCAGAAAAGTCGCAAGAACCACTGTGGTACAGGGTGACGTGTGAGTTGGCTCCCGGGATCTTTATTTCCAGAGAACCCGAGTCAGGTATTCGGATTTCTGACAGGCAGCACACATCTACCTTGTACTGATAAAGGCTGCGCGCAGTCAGACTTTGGGTACCAGGATCCAGGAACGGTCGCACATTCCAGCATCCAATACCAAGGGTCCGATTCCGATTAAGTAGTCAAGCTCGCATACTATTCACCCGTACCACTGAACTAGGGTTGCGGAGCGCGTCGGTTCCCGAGGACGCCGTAGCATGGATCGTAGTACTATATTCGGACATATTTGCATGAGGTGTCTTGGGGATTGTGAGTACGGGCGGGTCCCCAACAGCCGCCCGAATTGTTTTTTCGAGGTTGTCTTCTCTAGCGCTTTGACTTAAGAGCCTACCACAAGGCAGTGGGGCGAGCGAACTTATTTAATGGCAGTTCATACTCGCCATGTCACAGTGCCGTCATCGGGCTCTGTGGCTTTTTAAGGCTTTTGGTATGCCAGCCCGTCTTACTCTGGTAGCACTGTCGCTGCTGGTCCGCAACTGCTTATTTGACAGATCCGAGGGTCTGCTTATTTCACAGCTAACCTTCACTCAAGGCCGTTCCACTATCCGCCACCTTTGGATGCGTCGGGTAGCCAGTTGCTAGGCTAATGTGTAACCCATCTTCCCGGGTAACTCATCTTGAGAGCAGCGGACAAGTCGTTCCTCCATTTGTTCAAGGAGGCAGCTAGACATCAAGAAGTTCTTATCGCGGGAGATTTAAATGCACCTACAATAGGCTGGGAAATTTGGCAGTTTGCGGTGCACCTACTTCCTTCGGTGAAAGCTAATAGACCTTACATTCTACATCCCTCTGTCAAAGAATGTTAAGTCAACAGCAAGATTTAGAGAGAATCAAACAGCCAATTGTTTGGAACTAGTTTTTATGAAAAATATCTCTAGCATTAACAAAGTTTAGCCTACTGCCCCTCTTGGTAGGCGTGACCATACTTGCTCCATTTTCAACACCAGAAGAGAACAAACGCCAGTGAAATATATGGAAGTCAGATTTCAACACTATGGAGACCGTCTTATTGTCTGTGAATTGGGAATGATTGCTCTGAGGGGATCCAGGTGACGCCCGGATGATTGCAATAGATTTTATTGGGTGCTGTTGTCTAGCAAATGTAAAAAAACGACTAGTCGCCCTGTCCGGTTTAGAAGATAACTTACCAGATAGTTCAGCAAGAAAAATAAAATGAAAGATATTCAGGGAAACGGGATTACCAGAAAACTTCCGGAAATCTTGTTGTCAATGAAATGCGGTCGAAAATGAATCCCTCAGGCAAGGAAGAACAATGAATCAAGAATTTTCCAGAAGGCTGAAAAGAAGTTCACAATTTGATTCCAACATATTAACAGTTTACTGAAATCAATGGCCAAGTCGCAGTACTTAGTGGTTCAGAAGGCGTTGAAATTCGTGAGAAAGCCGAACAGATGGAGCAGCTCCTTTCCTCGGTATTCACTGGGAAAACTGAGCTTCAGTTTCACAATTTCAAAAGTGCTGTTGTTAACGTCGGTCCAATGATTGAAGTCAGGAGAGAATTTACGAGCAAACCCCCAAACCACCGGCGCATACCTTCCATTCACCATTTTATTTAGGGAGACTGTCATTCGAAGGAAGAACAGCAAAAATCTACCCGATATACAAGGGTGGCGCTCAAACTTATGTCAGTTATTATCGGTCCGTCGGCCTAGATTTCGTTTTCTGTAAACTAATGGAAAATATAGTTAAGGTGACTGGGAAGTTCCCGAAAGTTAAACACTTACCCTCAGGGCTCTAGCACGACTTTCTATGAAACAGTTCCTCTCTTTCCAGTTTATTACTCTTGACCGAGTAGTGGACATGTGTACTGGATGAAGATGGCGGGGTTGTTGTCATGTACACTGATGATAAGAGGGTTTTCTAAAGCTTCCCACACAAACGTCTAATCTGCAAATTATCTTAAATTGGAATATGATGAAGGCTGCTGGCATCGATCTCAGCATTTTCTTACGGGCGGATCGCAAACCATATGCAATCAACCCCTACTGCTGATTTAATTGGTCTTCCCAAAGCTCAGTCTTAGGGCCATTGCTCTGCCTAGTCTAAATCAAAGACTACGTCGACAGCCTTGATCGCAAAACCATCATATAAGCCGAAGATTTAAAACTGTAAATGGCCATCAGGTCTGACGAAAGCATGCATGCACAGCAAGAGAGTCTCAGTGAACTTTTCAGTTGGGAGGCTGGTTGAAGTTTGGTACGTACGTGTTCGTAGGATACCATACCCGAATGACCAGTGAGGGGGGTGATTCCTTACGATAGGTAGCTCCTTTCAGATATTGAGGAACAAAAGGACCTCGGTGATCTAATAACCTTCTCACTTAAACCATTGCCATCATGTCTAAAGGCAGCTAAACGCGCGACACAGGTGTTATTTGCGCTGAGATGAGAATGTGTGCAAATTGAGCAGGAACTGTTTGGAAAAGCCTACGGGGAATTCGTTCGGTCTCACTTGGCGTATACCATCAAGGCCTAGCGTCCGTGATTAAAGGAGTATTGTCTACAGCTGTACCAAGTGCGCGCGAGGGCTATGAGGATGGTCAGCCAGACTGTTAAGGCAAATACACGGTTACGTCATTCAAACCTACCAGATTAGAAGAGACCGTGAGTGTTTCCTAGAGTTTTAAGGACTTCGTTGATTTTGTAGGCTGGACCAACTGTGGGCTCCTCCCGTTAAACTACAGAACAAATTGGTCCATTCGGACGTTCGACATAACGCATTCTTGCGGCGTGTCCCTGAAGCATGTAAACAGACTCCCTGGCACGGTGGTTCTTTCAGAAACTGTTTAAATATTTAAACGCAAACTAGATACTCATTTGCTGGGAAATTACTGTGCATGTATTCAAGCCTGTGTCAGTAGCGACAGTTTGCGCTTGGTTCGTACATATCAGTGTCTATACTTTCCAGCTTTACGTTTTTAAACAGTCGCACATTTAATCCCCTTACCACTGTGAGGCAGCTTGACCACTCTCGGTGCAGCAGTCATCGCAATGTCTTTTTAATTCTTACAATAGGACACATAATTAAGCATCGTCAGTTTCTTTGGTAAATGCCATATGAGAGGTCAAGGCGTGCAGCTAAGGGAACATTCTAATTTTATCAAGATTTCACCATCACCTGCTATAAGCTGATTTTTGGATAAAACTTTTCATTTTTAACCCTATAGCACCCACTTACACCTGTGATACTCGTCCTCTTCAACAGGCGGCAATCTTCAGTGTCGACGTTTTCACCCAGTATATTGCAACGCACCAAGAGACTGAACAGGTTGTTTAAGTGGATTAAAGACTGACTTTTGGCGCGAACCCAGGATGGGGTCAGAGTGATCGAATGTCGGTGAAGGTGCCGGTGCCCCCTTCCACTCTCAAACGCTACCCCCCGTCCCCACGGTTATCGTCGCTGCATATCGCATCGTTGTTCCCCGCTCAATGTCAGCATCCGCTCGTCCTGATCTTGCAGTTTCCCACAGTGCTGTACTCCCCACCGGTTATCCAACGGACATGACAGAATTCCCCCCACTCCATATGGGATATATCTTCATGTAACGCTCCCTTCCTTATTTTCTATTGTACCCTTTCGTACATTTATATCCTTCTTATTAGTAGAACCCATTTCCTACCTTTATGTCATTTCTTCTAATGACCGTTGCGTTCGAGTGGTCGGCATGATGCTTAGAGACCCTGTTCAGTACATGCACCAACTAATAATGACTACAAGTGCGTTACTCGCCCGTGTGTGTGCCAACCTCGAAGTCTTCGGCAGCTACAATATATATTGGGTGAAAACGTTGACACTTATTAGTCAAATGGACCTGTTATAATAAGAAGTTTTCTTAAGCACGTATATGGGTCCTTAGTTAAAATTGTGGAAGCACGTTCGATTTCTGATAGTAAATTGTCTGCAGTAACCGCTGTTATCGGTGAATTACCAACTGGCAGGAAATCTATATAACAGAGCACACCCGGCGTAGCTTACGAAATATCCTATTATTTGAAAATAAGTGTAAGATATTACAGAAAACGAATTGTCTAGGACAAAAAAATTCTTCAACATTTTTTTGAAAAAAATTATGTGAGCGCCGACCTATTCTTTTTGAAATTATCGATTGTCCTTCGCCTTTTCAGTTTTGCTAGTGGTTGCCTGTTGATTACTCACTTCTATTCTGCAATTCATATTTTGTGCATGCTTACGTCCTCGAAATGTGTATATTTTGACAAACATTAAATTATCGGTGAAATTCGATCGCATTATCTGCTAGATTGTCGCAAAAAACCAGATGCCTGATTTTTGTAAAGTTTTACCAAATTGCAGCCTCCTTCAAGCAAAAATGAGAATGAAAGTCTCAGCTCGTTACAAGCTCTCAGCCGTTAAACCGAAGTGTTGCTTGGTCGCATCTTGTATTCACAGCAGTGCAATGCATATGCAACCAGTTGTTAAAACTAAGCAGCTTGATCTGCCCGCTTTGCAAAATTGTAATGAGTTTATGTTAAAGTTTGGATCAGTTCTCTCCATACTGGGGAACTTATTCGACGGTGACATCTCTGTGATTCCTTCTCAGGAATGTCAGCGTCTGGACTCTGTCGTCCATTTGGTTGCCAGTGAAACATTAGACCGACAGAAAAGAAATTATAATTTTCTTTTAAAAAATGTTTCGCGAGACAGACGACATTTTGACGTTGCCGTAGACTTCCTGTACTCATGCGCCTTCAACTACAAAATAGCGAAGGCCAAGCGCCTCTCCTCACGTAGCAAAAATCCACCTATATTAGTCACCCATTTTCTCATCAATCGAGGTAGACTCCATCTTTGCACAACGCGGTCACATTTCTCGTTATCTACAAGTTGCAAAATTTATCCTTTGTCGGGATCTTACATCGCTGGAACGAAGAAACGGGTCTCCCCTCTCACACAGGTCATTGGCCTCTCAGTCTATTATCCATATGTCCAGTTATGGTTATGCAACCTATAACGAGACGGCAAAGCAATCTCCTCTTGGCACTCTCCTCGTCTAGAGTGCCAAGACCGATTGCTGCTCCATTTCAAAGACGTTCTCCTTGTATATTCCTACTGGTGGCTTAGTCCAAAAAACTGGGTCAAGTCCGCCTCGTTCCAATTCCACGCCAACCACACCAGTCTCAGCTGTTCAATTTAATAAGCCTAATAATACCCCCGGCAAGTCTAAGTATGCTCATAATTCAAGTTCCAAAATGTAAAACGTCATTACAGTTGGAAACTCTGCTAACCCTCCAGTATCTACTATACATGCCCCGAAATTTCCTTAGCAATTATCTCAATTACACAATTTCTCAGGCTCCCCAATTTATTAACTCTACCCCTTATGGTAACAGTTTTCCAAGACAAGTTGTTCCATTTTCAAATCTAATTCTCACCCGTATTATTCAAATATTCCTCAAAATCCTATTTTTGCTACCTCAGAAAATAGCCTTCCTCTCAATGTATGCCACCAAAATATGTTTCTGTACAATAATCCTGATTTACCAATAATCGCTTAGCAAATTGTAGACCGCACCAATTTTAATTTCCGCCTACTCCTTCTTCCCTGGTGGTGGCATCCCACCGAATACGCTCAGCATAGTTTAATTCAACGCGAGACCAGTCATGAAAGAGGTTACTGAGCTAAGGACTGTAGCTTTTGGGTTTGACCCGGCTGATTTGTGCATCACAGAATCTTGGGCTCATACTCTAATATCAGAGTCAATGCTCGCTTTAAATAACTTTGGTTCATATCGACAAGACCGTGTTGAACAAGCTGGCGGTGGTTGTCTTCTTTACATTAGACCATCTCTTGTGCATTCCCCCAACGATCTAAGCATTTCTTTGATTTCAGGAAATACTTGTTTCGTTTCAATCATCCTCCCGCACAAGGAAATAGTGATAATTGGCTGTATCTATAATCCTCTTTGTTATTCTGGCAATGAAAACCAGCTCTGTGAAGTCCTTGAAAAAGTTGCAGGAACTCCGTTTGATGTCACCATTTTTTAGAAATCTACTGGCATGCAAATACTTGTCCGCCAAAATTGGAGGACTTTTAACTTTCAAACAGGCCTCAATTAGTCAGCGCAGGGAACAGTAAATATAGTATTTTAGATTTACTTTTTACCTATTGCGTCCATCCTTTGCTTATGAATTTCCACCAATATCTTTTTACAAGTGATTACAAGTTTCCTTCTCCGTAAAGCCAGAAATAAAATAAACCTATTTCAACTTTAGTCATGCTAGCAAAGAATTAATAAAAAATTTGCGAACACTCTAGATTGGCCGAGCTTTTTTTCAAATAATGAGCCAAATTTTTTCCCCGATACTTTGAAAGGCCTAACAGAGGCCTCCTTGATTTCATTCCACAAAAGACTTTTATATCAAATACTGCTTTGTTCAAAGTCCCACACATTCTTCAAAATCAACTTAAAAAATTACAAAAGCAGCTTATGGATCCACCAATAAGTTCGTTATCGGTCCATTTAAGGATCGTACAAATATTTCCATTATTTTCAAAAATGAGGATCGCGCGAGATAGGCGTAGGGCGGTCTCTAGCACTTAGTGATGCGTATCCTTCCAGATCTATTACTCAAGTCTTCCATCTCCGTTCTTCCGCTAAATCTCACAAAGTTATTCCGCCCTTACTCGATTGTACTAAAAAATTCATTTTAGAGGATTTGAACAAAGCAGAATTGTGAAATTTCTTCTCTGCCAAACATTTTACCCTTGAAACCAATTCTAGCCCTTGAATTCCTCTGAAATCTCATGAATTGCTCACTAGCATCAATTTTTTCCTAAAAATATTCAGAAACAAATCAGCCGACTTTATCATTTACACTCAGTTGGCACCGACAACATCCCCAATTCCCTTATTAAACAGCTAAGAGATTTTTTCCCTTTACTGAGCAATGTGCTCTCAGTTTTTCTTGAGAATGGTTTCTTTCCTAATTTTTGGAAAACCTCTGTTTTTTATTTTTGAATTTAAATTTGGCTTAAGCTCGGATGTTTACAATTATCACGCTGTTAACAAAATGCTCTCTCGTGCTCAGCTATTTGAAAATCTAATTGCCCTACAAATTACAAATTTTTGCATAACCAATCAACTTCCTTACTCTTCGCAACCTGGCTTCCTACTCGATCGCTCTTGTGTAACATGTTAAGTCTTTCTAAGTCTATTAACATCTCTTCATAAGGATAATCTATCTGTGGTCGTTATCAATTTTGATCTTAATAAGGCCTTTGATAAAGTGCCTCATAGGAGTCTCATAGTTGGACTTCTTTATCCTCTTGCTGATTTAATTGCATTATATCTAACTAATCTGAAACAAAAGGTTCTCATTTTCAGCTGAGACCTCTATTGTAAGCGGTGTCCTTCAAGGTACCGTGCTTGGTCCTCTTTTGCTTTTACTTTACATTACTGATATTTCATCTGCAGTTAAACGCTCTCAGTCTTTTATTTATGCGGATTACCTTAAGCACGTATATTCCTTCTCTAAATCTACAGCCCAACGATGCTTAGAAGAAATCCATGCAGACTTGCATGCTCTTTCCGTGTGGAGTTCAACGTGGCAAACGGGATTCTCACTTTCTAAGTGTCGTTACATGTGCTTTGGGCTTGACAAGCTACCACAACCAACTATTTTCCAAGGCACCTCTATGCCTAAATGTTCCATTAGCAAGTACTTAGGTATAAACTTCACCAATAATTTTGTTCTCTTGCCTCATGTCGACAGAATTATTGTCAAAGCTGTCCAGATTTGTGGCTTTATCTCTTATAATGTCTATATTCCTAAAATCCAATTAAGACTTATCGAATGATTTTCCTTCCCATTTTCGAATATTGCTACACATTCTTTGGTTTAATGACCGAGTCTAGCCGTTCTAAAATTGAAAAGGTCCACAGACATTTTACTCGGGAACTCTTACTTCCGACACTTTCAACTACCTCCTACTCGAATAGGTGCAAGCTAACTAACATAAAATTGCTATGGGTTTGGAGACTGGAAACTGGCTTCTGCCTCCTTTTCCACCTTAATAATAATCTGAATATTCCCCGAAGTGCAGTCCTTACCCCGTCAGTTGTCCTTACAACCTACGTAATTCTTCACTGATTATACCTACTCTTCTATCCTCTACTTCTAAGCGCTCTCTGTTCTTTGCTTCCAGGTATTACTGTCTTTGTAATAACCTGCCAATGGATAAAATAACCTGTCTTTTTAAGCGAAGAGTGCACAGCTATCTTAATACTGATCCGATTAAGCGTTTATTTTCCTCATCCCTTCCCAGCAGATTTCTCCATGATCCCAAGAAAGGACCATCAGCAATTTAGAAGTCCGTCTCCAAATTATGTCTTCCATGCATCGTCTTCCCCACGAACCAAGATATCTTCATAGCCTATCCCTCAGTAAAATGATCGTCAAAAAATTGGGTCATATTTGCGCACTCATTTTAAACAACCTTTGGTTCGTTTGCCGATAACCATCATCAGAATTACAATCTTAATAGTAAAATGTGCAGGTCTCAGATTGATCGTCGATTACCATAGGAAATAGCATACCTAAGCGCATTATGTTGAATTCTTACCAAATTGCCATATCTCCCGCTATCCTTTCGTACTACACTCAGAAACAACCTACCATGCTGCTTCATATCTCCTCGCAATGCAGTTTATTTTTCTCCTGCACCTCTTTTTTTCTAAAAAATGATCTTCGCAGCCGTTTTTCGTCCTCTCTTGTTTTCGACCATCATTTGGAAATATTGACGACCCCAGTGGTCCCCTCGGTCTTCGCAATTCTTCTCTTTCTTAACCCTTTGCAAACAACTACAACCTCGTCCGCCATCGCATTTGCCCCTCCTTAAGGCGATGGTGCTTGTGGCCCTAACCTTCTTCCCGGTTTCAACCCTACACGGACTGTTGATGATCTTGTTGGGTACCTCTGTCGGTGGTCTCAGAAATCAGCAATGAGAGTATCATGGTCGCTTCTCTAACATTTCGAAAATTGCATTTCACGACCTCTAAGGTCGTTTCCTTGTTCAACCCTAAGCTTACTGATGATGCCCGCGAAGGTTTCCCCTGTCTAGCATCCTAGACAGTTACGCTTATAGCATTGTGATCAAACCTGTGGTGGTGAAAAGTAGCCCCTGTCGTTACATTATTTCTCCCACGATCAGGGGCGTTTTGAACCCTCGTACGCTCTCATCAACATATCGGTCCTACCTCACGCGTATGTAAACTGCCAATAAATACAATTATGTATTTAAACCATTAGGGAAGACCATTGCTCCTATAACTTTCAGGCTCGGTTCCGTTTATGAAGTGATGAAGTGGAGCACCCATTGAAAGGCTAGTTTATTTTGTATAGAACTATTGGAGAAGAGGTTGGATGACGTTGACGCCCGGATAAAGGCACGTATGGAGCCGCAAGAGCAACATCCAAAGTTTGAGATCGTAGGGCGTTGTAACAGCGGCTTCGGTGGGGGTCATGTCTGAATCAGCCTTGAAGGTGACTGGCTGATTTGGACAGACGAGATTGGACGAAGACCAGGCTGTCACGTGCAAGTAGTCGTGAGAGGTTCGGAGTTGCAACATGCGCCCGCAGCTGTGCCGGTACAAGCTTGCCGCCACTATGGCTGTGCCTGCACTGACCTCGAAACAATAGAAGTGATCAATAAGTTATAGATACTCATCCCCAAGTTCATTAAATAATAAAATAAGAGACAATTTTTTAAAAAACTTTCGTAGGAATTAGATATTTCAGTTGAATTGCTTAACGTGGAAAATAGAACTCACTGACATGCACCCTTTTGTATGGGAAATTATCGGTACTTTTTCAGAGACTGTTTGAGCAGTTTCAAGAAGTCTGTGAGGCGACAAAATTTCTTTTTAAAAGCTGAGGCTCGCCCCTTTTTGAGTGTAGTGAGGTGTTTTTGTTTGAGAGCCAGTAAGGTGGGAAGTCTATTTCAAAAACGAGGAGGTGGGTATGAGATTAGTTTTTAAAAGACAACTTGGCGAGCATACGCGCTGCTTTCGATAACTTCTCTTCAGGCCAGTACAGTTATAGGGAAACGTTGGAACGCAGTAGAAATTTAAAACATGAAATCGATAATGTTCGTCCATTTGTGTGGGTTATCTGAGGAATGTGCATAGGGGAAGGGTGATAAGAGACAATTTGATAGGCGGCAGTAAGTGTTTGGTAGAGCCGTTCTAGGAGAAGGGGGAGGAGAGAGATGGCGCGGGAGAATGCATGCAGATAAGCGGCCGTTGGCCAAGCTAAGCGCGGAGCTTGTACGAGGTTCTTTTGTGCGCACAAGACCGGCTTCTTCAACCTAATGGCAGTCGCTTCTGCTGCTGCTAGTAGACGTTGACCCAGTGGCTTGGGGTAGTTTGGTGGGACCTTATAAATTACACGGAAAGCTTCGCTGGGGTCCACACTATGCCCGGTGTCAACAAGATGTGCAAGGATGGCGCTTTTTATGCTCTTGACTTCCCCTTTGCTCAGCCATGCTGGGATGTGTTCTTTTATTCTTTTGGATAAGCGCCGACTCGTGCGACCAATATAACCTGCTCCACAGGAGCAAGTAAATGAGTAAATGCACATGGAGGTGGTCTGAGTCGGCAACCTATCCTTGCCTTCGCCTCGTAAAAAAAGAGGGTTGGTTGAGAACACTATCTGAAGTTTCGCTGCTGGGAACGTTTGTGTAACGGCTTGGTTAAGGCGTCTTTTCAGTAGTTCACTAGCCGAATCCCCTTGAAAGGGCACTTTGAGGAATAGAGTTTTCTTTTCCACAGTATCCTTGGCAGGTTTCACTGGTCTAGCGACACGATGCTTTGAAATAAACTGATCTGGGTATCCATTCTCTCGAAGTAGGTTCTGGATCTTCCCAAGCTCCTCCTCGATACGATCTGCGGTGCAAATTTTTCTGGCCCTTCGCGCTAAGCAACGGACTAGATTACGTTTCTGTTGGAGAGGTATGAAACTGCTAAAGTTCATATATTGCCCAGACCAGGTTTTCTTTCGATAAACGCTCCTTCGGATGCTGCCGTCAGGTCTTCTGCTTAGAAGGACGTTTAAGAAAGGGAGTGAACCTGCTCTTTCCATCTCCACCGTGAATTTGATCGACGGATGTGCTTGGTTTACAGTGTATAAGAGCTCGTCTACATTTGTTTCTTCTGTGACAATTGCAAAGATGTCGTCGACGTATCGACCGTAGTATCTTAGCTTATTGATCTGTCCGCTTAACTGAAATTTCTCCAACTTGCCCATAAATACATCGGCTAGGAGAGGTCCAAGTGGCGAACCCATAGCAACACCGTCTATTTGTCTGTATAGTTGGTTATCAAAAAGGAACTGCACATTTAACGTGCATCTTAGTAATAATTCTTTCAGTGTATTTGTCGGTATTCCTGTTTCTTGCTCACTGGTCAAAAGGAATTCACAGAGGTAATCGACTGTCTCAGTGACAGGGACGTTTGTAAAAAGTGATAAGACATCCAAAGATAGCATCTTCGTGCCATTTAAGTTAAGGTCTTTGACGTCTTCAATAAATTCGAATGTATCTCGGTAGCTACGTGGCGCTAGCTGACGTTGTACAGGCTTTAGTTTTTCTGCTAACCACTTTGCTATGGCATGATAAGGAGAGTTTCGCATGTCTAAATCGGACGAAGTGGCAAGCCTTCTTTGTGGATCTTCGGTAGACCATAGAGTCGAGGGATGTGTGTACCTACTGGTCTGAGGCGTTCGAGGTCACGGTCGCTTAGAAAACCCCCTGCATGGAGTCTTTTTAAGCAGTCAGTCAATTGTGCCTCTTCTTCATCAGTGCAATCCTTTTCTTTATGCACTTCTCGGAATTTATTTTGGTCGGAGAGTATGGAGTGCATCTTCGTTACATAGTCTGATCTGTTCATTATAACGATGCCTGTTCCTTTATCCGGTCTTGTTATCAGGATGTCTTGGTTCGCTTGAAGCTGTTTCAACTTCTCTATGTGTGTTTTTGTTAGCAATCCCCGAATTTGCGGTCTCTTGTTCAAGTACTGATAACTAGAATTAACCAGCGTTGATTTAAAGTGTTGAGCGCTCTCTGCTGATACGGGCTTTAGGTCGTAAGTTTGGTTCCAGAGATTCTCGAATTGGGTTTCTAACTCTAATTGACTAAGCTTTCGACGAGGCAAGCAGAATTTCGGACCTAGGGATAATGCTTCGAGTAGCGTTTTATCGAGTGGCATAGAAGAATGGTTGTGAACGTACCGATTGGGATCTTTTGGAAAACGAGATTGTGGCTTTATTTCTTGCACTTTTTGAAGAAGTGACGATCTTTTTACGTCTCCACGTTTTCTTCCTATGGTTTGAGTATAACTATTAAATTCTTGTCTTTCATCTTCTGTCAGCATATCCAGAACGGCAGCGCGTTGACACACGTGACGCTCTAGTTCTTCCATCTTTATTCGAGTGCTATCCAGTTGGTTCTCAGCGTATCTCCTCAAGGTTTTCATGGTGATAACTGTATGACTACGTCTGAGCGCTTTCCAGTACTGATTTGGGTATTCATTTCTTTCAATACAGTCCCCAATAAAATTGGCCAGTATTTTCGCCTCCACAAGTTTGGTGTTGAAACGCAGGTACCCATTGAGTGCCTTTAACACCGTGGGATCTTTGGACTGCTTTAAAGTTGCAAAAATTCCCATTAAGCGATTCAAAAGACAACTTGGCGAGCATACGCGCTGGAAAAGAAAACTATATTCCCCAAAGTGCCCTTTCAAGGGGATTCGGCTAGTGAACTACTGAAAAGACGCCTTAACCAAGCCGTTACACAAACGTTCCCAGCAGCGAAACTTCAGATAGTGTTCTCAACCAACCCTCTTTTACGAGGCGAAGGCAAGGATAGGTTGCCGACTCAGACCACCTCCATGTGCATTTACTCATTTACTTGCTCCTGTGGAGCAGGTTATATTGGTCGCACGAGTCGGCGCTTATCCAAAAGAATAAAAGAACACATCCCAGCATGGCTGAGCAAAGGGGAAGTCAAGAGCATAAAAAAAGCGCCATCCTTGCACATCTTGTTGACACCGGGCATAGTGTGGACCCCAGCGAAGCTTTCCGTGTAATTTATAAGGTCCCACCAAACTACCCCAAGCCACTGGGTCAACGTCTACTAGCAGCAGCAGAAGCGACTGCCATTAGGTTGAAGAAGCCGGTCTTGTGCGCACAAAAGAACCTCGTACAAGCTCCGCGCTTAGCTTGGCCAACGGCCGCTTATCTGCATGCATTCTCCCGCGCCATCTCTCTCCTCCCCTTCTCCTAGAACGGCTCTACCAAACACTTACTGCCGCCTATCAAATTGTCTCTTATCACCCTTCCCCTATGCACATTCCTCAGATAACCCACACAAATGGACGAACATTATCGATTTCATGTTTTAAATTTCTACTGCGTTCCAACGTTTCCCTATAACTGTACTGGCCTGAAGAGAAGTTATCGAAAGCAGCGCGTATGCTCGCCAAGTTGTCTTTTGAATCGTTTAATGGGAATTTTTGCAACTTTAAAGCAGTCCAAAGATTAGTTTTTGATTAGATATAGGGAAGGTGCACCCTTTAGTATTGGGACTCAACCCTTTGCGTAATCCAGTTGAAATCATGCATTAAAAGCTGCACTGTGGTAGACATCACCGCCTTCCGACGTGGGAGTAGGCACAATTTATGCACCCTCAATCGCGGACCTAATAACTGGTGGACTAAGTTCTCGGCCGAAGACGAAACCGTCATGACATGTTGATGACCGAGGTCATCTATGGCACCCATGGCTGGACAGCTTACCGCCTCATTATCTCCGAAATGAGGCACCCACTCTAAAACTTCAGGAAATCGCAAGCTAAGCGGTCAACTGTTAAGTAGACTTCTGTTCTGTATATGTTTCTGCTCCCTCTTAGATTTCAGTAACCAATTGACCAGTCCCCTGGAAGAACGGCAAAATCAGATGACAATGCAACGAGATCCACGTTAACAAACTAAATCTCTATTCTATGACTTATAGGCAGTTGCACTGAGACTTGGTACAAACTTTCCATATCGTGCATGGCTTCGACTGCACCCACCTGTGTGACGTCTCCTTTCAACTCACCACAACAACCTCCGGATGCATCCCTTCAAACTAGGTGTGCCTCAAGGAAGATTTTATGCAAGGAAGTATCTTTTCTCTAGCTGTGTCATGGAACCGTTTAATAACCTGTTCAAGTTGATGTAATGTCTCAGTCAGAGGAGACATTCCAATATCGATTTGATAGCCATATACGGCAGCAACAAACGGACTGTAAGACAAAATAACTTAGAAAACCAGTATACAATGGGACTCTAAGTCTACATTCACTTTACACTTAAGTTCAAGGCGTAATTCTATTTCCCTCAAATTCAATTAACTGAACTGATCTACGCACAGTATAAGAGTGCTTTCAGCGTGGAACGCTCTGCCCGTGGATATCGTTATCTTATCCTGTGTGAATTGACTTAAGTGCAAACTCGACACCCATCAAGCTTCACACTCACCAGCTGCGTGCTAAGCTACTCAATTTCCTGTAATTATATTACCCACAATAAGTGAGTTTTTTTATGTTTACTCTATTCGACTGGCATGCAAATTTTGATAACAATCTCTCTTTGAATTTTCCTTATGTACGTCTCCTTTTTCTTAGTCACTTTGTAACCAATAGCTATTTCAAAGGCGTTCGCCTATCTTTCTCTTAATAAAAGTGAACTTAACTGACCCCGTGGTGTTAACTACGGAAAGTGACCCGATTGACCGTCCTGGAATCCGACGTTCCCCATGCCGTCAGCACCCAAATTAGTTCCTCGTAAATGCCGCAGATGTCCGGAATCTGCTTTTACAGGGAAGGGTGCGCAAAGCCTGCGTCAAACCCTGAACCGACGCAAATAATGAGGACTTTTTTCAAACACTGCCATTTGGTGCAACAGTAATTATGGAGAGTGCAGAAAACCCGGATAGATTGCAAGGTAAAGAAACAAAAAGGCCACACGGCTCACAATAAAATGCAAAATTTCTTCCTCTCAATCAAAGCAGCCCGTGATCCTTAAATCAATGGAATCATACAGCTGCTTGGCTCCGAGGGAACAATACTCCTCACGGGAAAATCGCAGATACTGAAGCGCTAGTCTTAGCACTTCAGAACATTCCTCAACCGCCCATCGTCAATCTTCGACGCTACCATCGATCAGATTTCCAAAATAGAAACCAGGACCAACCTTTACTGTCCGCCTAACCTCTCAAAGCCATGTAACAGCTCTCCAGGGGAAACCAGGGGAACCCGACGTTATATCCGCCGAACTCTGCAAGCACGGTGGTCCACGGTTGATAAACAAACTGGCATCGCTGTTTCAGGAGAAGTGGCGGCCAAAACAAGTCTCTCAGGCCTTTAAAGACGCCACCGTCATATACAGCTACGAAGGCAAGGGCAGCCATAAACTCTGTGAAAATCACCTATGTATTTCTCCCTTCAACCTTGCTGTGATAATATTCGCCTGCGTCCTTCTCAATTGCCTGAACACTCACTTTAGGAAATGTCTCCTCCCGGAAAGCCAATGTGGATTACGAAGGAGCCAGGGCACCTTCGATATGATCTTTGCCACCCGCCAAATGCAAGAAATATGTCTTCTTATATCCGAACTAAGCCTTCGGTTGAGTAAAGAGCGATGGACTCTGAAAGGATCATACTGAAATTCTGCTGTTAAGAGCACTTCACATAAATGGTACGTCAACTGCACGATGAAATGATGGCCCATATCACGCACCATGGAGCAGTCTCAGAATCCTTTTTAGTGACCAGTGGGCGGAAAAGGCTTTTGTATTCGCTCCAACACTCTTTAGCCTAATGTTCACTTCTATGCCGATGGACGCATACCGGGCGAAGCTACCAGGAATCAAGATCGCCTACTAACCCAAGGAACAGCTTTTTAATGCACAGTGCATGCCAGTACGATCAAGATTATCGTAGACTAACATCCATGACCTACTATTTACGGATGACTGTGGACTCAATAAAATACAAGCGGCCATTCAAAGGACCATTCACCTACCCGTTGCGCCCACTTCAGATAGACCAGCAACACGAAGAAGACGATGATCCTACATTAACCAGCGCCAGGCACGGTCTACAGAGAACCCCACTTCACCGTCAATTGAGCTTAACTTATCGCTGTGGAAAATTTGGCATTTCTAGGATTCACACTCTCACCGAAATTTTTTAATATCTCGATGGGTAGTTGGAAGAGGAAGAGAACTGGTTTGGGAAACAAATAGTTTATTGTCAACTACAAACACATAGGATGCATTCTTACTTTTATCCTACTCACTGTATTTATTTGGTCCCCTGGGAGTTCTGGAATATTCCAACCTTTTACGTTCCAAGTTGTGATGGGCGTTGCTGAAACTTCTGACCCATGGCGTGGCTGGCATTAATTGGCTGGTTCGTGCGTGAGAAGTTCTTAGATCGGGAAACCGGGACAACAACGAACCCGTGGCTTAGTGGTTAGAGCGTTGGGTCTCTGTTCAACGGGTTATGGGTTCGATCCTCGGCTGGAGCCCCCCCCTCCTGGGGTTGGGTATGATAATAAGCCAGAAATTGTCATTCCAGTCTCCGTTTTCTTTGCCAGAAATATTCACCTGAAAGTTGCAGTCTTTCACCAACTGCTTCAGAACCGCACACTAACGAAATAACTGCACTTGTGCATGCTCACTGCGATGGGCGTCTTGATCTTGCCACGCGAGTAAGACGTTTAGAGGGAAGCCTCGAATTTCTCTCAGAGGTAATAGCAGTGCCCAGAAAGCACTATAAGATAACGCAACCAGATGCCAAGTATACAGTGGGCATGGAAACAGTTGATAAATCGGTCTACACGCACCTGACAGAATGTAAAAATATCACTGAACACAACCTCGTGTGGAACCCGAAAATACAGAGAACCAAGGCCTTGCAAAAACTTCAGACTCATCAGGAGTACAGTCTAAAGGCTGGCAGACTCAGGATATTGCAGCAAAGCCATGTCTGTCAGTACCTTCCGCAAAACCAGAGCCTAACAAAGCCACATGCAAGCACATACAGCAGCAGAAGGCGGCTGCCAAGCAGCCTGCTAAAGGCCGACGTAAACTCTGAGTTTTACCGCACGACAGCCATGTGAACACACCACGTGAACGCAAAACAAGCCAACAAATCCAGAGGAAGGCTTCTAACGGAACATAGGCCGGACTGAGCAACGGGCAACGCATTTAATTAGAAGAAAATACCCCTGACACACGGTTGACCGAATCTTCCACGGATTCGGACTTTGCGAGCTCTGTGGCGAGTTTGTCCAGAAAAAGTAAAATGAGCGAACTGGGGACGAGATTTCCGTCAGTTGAAATCTGTGATGCGAAAACAGCAGGCACTCGGTTAAGTCGCAAAAGAAATACAGTTATAAAAGGGGTACCAGAATCAACGTCAGCAATGCCCAGAGAACAAGTTAAGCATAACCTAGGTCTTCTTCAAGAGTATGTTACAGCGTTATTAAGAAACGGCGAGTCAAGTAACATTCTAAAAGCATATCAAATAGGGAACGCTCAGCCGTCAATTGGTTCAAACCCTCGGCCATGACCCTTAAAAATCATTTTATAAACCGAAGCGCAGGCTCAGCTCTTGCTACAAAGCAAGTCATCTCTGTGGGATATGCATGCTGGTGTTCTTTCAACCGCACTACGAGCCGAGAGAACGCATTAAGATGAATCAATTGATAAAAAACTTAAAGAGCGAAGGAGCAATGGTGAAAACTACCTAAAAAGCAGAGAGGGGCGTCTAGTTCACATCAAAAGAGAATTATTTTGGCTGAAAGCAGTAAGGCTGACAGCTTAACCAATATAAAAATGCCCGCTTTCGAGGCTATTATAATCACTAGTGGCCGCTGTTTCAAAATACCCTATACCAACAGCCAGAGCCTCTTCAAAAAACTCTATGAGCTCAAATCCCGATCCTCTGAGCAGAAACCGCACATAATTGCATTGACAGAGACGTGGCTAACTGAAGAAATAGGCCTTAGTGAAGTCAGTATCGGGGGCTACCACATGTTCCGTCGTGACATATTCCACCGTAGAGGGGGAGGCATGGCACTTTATAAATCCCAGGAACTATCTTTCTGTCAGAGGCAAATTTCCAACGTAGAAATACGAAGGTATTAAATAATTTCTTGTGAAATTAAAATCAAACAATTGTCGGCGCTTAACCTAAGCGTTTCCTACCGGGCTCCTCGCTCGAACGAAAACGATGACGTGGAATATCTAAACTCGTTGAAATTGATATGTCAGCAGGATAATGTATTACTGCTGGTTGATTTCAACGCATCGGGCATAGATTGGAAAAGTTCGGCAAAAAAGGCCACAGCAATATCATTCGACTATAAACTACTACAATTTTCCCTGGACGAGTACTTCACCCAGCACACTGAGTTCGGAACCAGATCGAGTGAAAGTCAACGACAAAATTGTGTAGATTTCGTTTTCAGTAAAGAAGAAGTAGTCATAAGGTAAGTGAACTCACAACCACCCCTAGGGTTAAGTGATAATACTGCTTTTACTTACGTGTGTTCTCTCCTATCTCCACAACCGCAAATAAAGAGGCGCAGAAACATTTGGAAAGGGGATTTGGGCGCAATGAGACGTGCTGCTTCCGCGGAAACCTGCTAAGTCAATACGATTGACAGCGATGAAACCTGGCAGCAGTTCCAAGGAATTATAGAGCACCCAATTGAATTCCATTGCCCAATGAAAATAATAAGGCCATATGCCCAACCTCCATGGATCAATCCGACGATACAAAGGAGCATAAAGAAGAAACAGAGACTGTGGAAGAATGCTTTCATCTTCAAGATCCTATATCATTTGCCGAATATAAAGAGCAAAGAAATGAAGACGGTAAGCAGATACGGATTTCTAGGACTACCTTTGAGCCTTAACTGAAAACAGAAGCCACAATATGCCCTAAAACGTTTTATGGGTACATCCGTAGTCGAAGAAACAATTGGGACGAAATTTCGAGTCTAAAGGATAGCCTACGGAACAAATTAACAGAAATGCCGCAGAAAATCCAGTTACTTTCCCAGTTTAGATCGTCGGTTATGGTGAAATCATCTGATGACGATCCACAACGTCCAATCGCGAAGATAGGGCTGTACTTGAAACCATAGCCTCTTCAACCGACAAAGTCAGTGGGTCATCAACAAAATCAAGCAAGACAAGTCTCCGGGCGCGGATGGGATACATTAAAAAACTATCGGTCGAGCTACCAATGCCCCTTTCGTCTCTGTTCAAGCTTCCAATTAGGACAGAGAGCTTGCCTTCGCTGGGGAAGACAGCCAACCTCATTCCCTTATATAAGGGAGGTAGCAAGATGGCAGAAAACAGCTTTAGGCCTATAAGCTTGACGTGCCTTGTCTGCAAAACCATGCAAGTCCTTGTATGGCGTGCGGACTAAAATTTTGTGATGAAAATGACGTCTTACAGAACTTCAGCATGGTTTTGGCGAAGGCGCTCCTGCCTTTCAAACCTGCTGACTTCTCTCGAAGTCTGGACCAGTGCTTTAGAAGGGGGCTTCGAAGTAGATGTAGTGCACATCGATTTTCGCAAAGCTTTTAACAGTGTGCCCCATCGACGCCTTTTACATAAACTGAGCGTTTTTGACATCAGGAGGAAGCTTTTAAACGGAATAAAGTCATTTCTAATAGGTCGAAAACAACGCGTCTGTATCGGAGAGGATACATCGACCTGGGTGAACGTGGTTAGTGGCGGTCCTCAAGGCTCCGTTCTTTGTCCCCTACTTTTCATCCTTTATTTCAATTCCAGTCTTCCGGAACTGAACTGCGGTAAGATCATGTTTGCCGATGATGTTAAGCTGTGGCAAGTCAGTAAAAACCCGAGCGATCAGAATGTTCTGCAAAATAGTCTGCGCAGACTGCAAACATGATCCGAGAAATGTCTCCTAGATTCAAATGTGCAAAAGTGTGCCGTTCTTCACCTGCGTCCAACCAATTATCTTTTAACTGCCAACGTGTGGGCATATTACCTGAACGACACTCAAATTCCATCGAATCTTCGCAGAAAGACCTCGGTGTTTGGATACAGAGCAATCTGAAGCCATCATTGCAATGCGTCAAGGCTGCAAATACCGCTATGCGAGTATTGCAAGCTACCAAAAGGGTGTTTATATCTCTCGACGAAGACCTATTTGGTAAAGTCTACGGCACCTTCGTTCGATCTCACCTAGAATATGGCATACAGGGGTGGCGGCCATGGCTCGCAAAATACAAAATATATCTCGAGGAAGTTTAACGTCGTGCAACAAAGCTAGTAAAAGGTCTAAAATACCACTCTTATATAGAGAGACTGGAATGCCTGAATCCATTCCCTCTGTGTTACAGGCAGGAAAGAGATGATCTTAGCTTAGTTTACTAGATAATACACGGCCCTGAGCAAGGGATGCGCTTCGATGACATGTTTCAGTGGCACCTCTCACCTCATCTTCATGGACATGAAAGGAAGCTGCGCAGGAAAATGTCCAGGCTTAACCTCCGCTCTGAATTCTTCACGCAACGGGTAGTAAAACAGTGGAATAATCTCCCGCAATCAGTCGTGGAAGCGACATTTATATATGTTTGTGAATACTTTTATGTGAATACTATTGTGAATACTTTTTTATAGTTTTCGTTGTTAAGAATACGCGCACAGATGTATATGACACACCGGCATGTACACAATAAGATTTTCAAAGGCGTTGCCTATCATCCTCACCAAATAAACGGAAATAAAATAGTCAAATACATTGGTGTCCGTCACGGAGCTCATGTAAAACTTATTGTTGATGTTTGGCTGGAATCACCACGCTACCTTCGCAAATTATACATTCTTTGGTGATGTACAACTGCTCCTTTCAGTTTCTGAAGGGTTTTCTAGCTGGGTTACCTTATTTTCATTGGAGCAACCGTTCCGTATAAAATCCATTACCTGTTCTGATTGGTCACCCTTCAACCGCTTCCCGCTTTGTCATATTCCCTGCTGCCTCCCCTAAGACTCTTGACGCTCGTCCTCTGTACACGTCTTGTTTACAGCCAGCCTTCTGTGTTGGATACATAAATTGGCGACGCAGCTCAACGAACATGGCTTCATTATTGCCTATCCCGTTACCTTTCCGGTCGAAAAACGCTCAAAATCCCTCAAATGACTCATAGTTACAGTGGAGAAAGACATTTGAGGATTATATTGAACTGATTCCGATGTTGTCACCCACGTGCACACTAGGCGTTAACTCTAAAATGAAACTCGACCGAACCCATCTAGGAGATTGGCACAACGTTAATTTGACACCCTTAAGTTGCGAGAGGTTATCAATTTTCGAACAGCATTCACAAAGCTCGAGGCAGTGTGGGGCTGAAAAGACAACATGCTTCTGAGCCGCTATCGGTTTTTGTCAGATGCGTCAGGAATCCAATCAATGCATTGGTTATTATATTACGAATCTGATATTTTCCATCCAGGACTGCAGATATGAATGGATCAAGGCAGGTGAATTCGAGCAGGCAATGTTCATTCAGCAGTTAATCGTTGGTTTGCGCGATTAAAAAGCGCGGGAATATCGGTTATCAGAGAAGAGAGATTTGTCATGAGAGAAGACCTGTGCTATCACCAGTCAGCAAGAGCGCGCACGGCAAAACCTTCAACAGCTGAGTCAGTCAAACGCTGGAGTGATAGCATCCTTCGAACTTGACTTGGCTGACTCTCTGGTGAACACTGCCGGGATTTCATCTAACCAGCAATCATCTATTCCTTCAACACAACGACCGTCCTCCTACCGTTGCAGTCAACACCACGTCCGATGGTCCGACTGTAGATACAAGACAGTTTGCTGATTTTGCAAGAAAGTTTGTCACACCGAATGAATGTGCTTCTCCAAAAGGCGGACGAACACTAACGTGCACACCACCTACTCGAATCCAACTGGGGACTATGGGGCGAAATTCCCAATGTTTTCAGCGAACATGCCGTTACAATCACACAACACTATTACACTTCCAGTGGATCATCATTCCGTGAAGTTTGAAAGCGACACAGGCGCAACTGCTAAATTAATCAATAAGACCTCTCTTCCGAAAGTCTTCCATCTTCTTCCGGTTCGTTCTACTTTCTGTAGTTACACTGGGCAAAACGTAGAAGCTTGAGGGAGTTTTACCGCCGAAGCTAAGGATGCTGGAGAACTTCATTATTTGTCGGTTCATGTGGGCAAAGGAAGTCAACAACCAAATCTCCTCGGATGGAACTGGATAAAATGCATGCATTCTGTGCTATCCTATGTACATCGGATTGATTTTAATCCGGCACTAGATTCCCTGTTGATAAATAATAGAGAATTGTTTCAAAAAGATTCTACTACACACTAACACGGCATACCGGTGAAATTCCGATTTAAATCAGAATTCCGATCTTGAATTTTCAAAGCTCGGTCAGTTCCCTGTGCCGTCGCAATAAAGGTCAAAAAGGAATTGGATCGCTTACAGAAAACGGATCTCATCGAGCCCGTACAGTATTCGGAATGGGCGGCCACAATATTACCTGTTCTTAAAACTGATGTTTCCATATGCATCTGTGGCGACTACAAGCTGAAGATCAACTCAGCAGCTAAAGTAAATCCTTATCCTCTCCCACGCATCAACGACCTTTACGGTTCTCTCTCGGGTGGCCAAAAATTCACAACTTTCGACCTGAAGCATGCTTACAACCAAGTCTTCCGTGTTCTGTTATCCCGAGACGCCACAAGCATTAATACGCACCGAGTTTTATTTCGATGCAAACGACTCCCATTCGGAGTAAGTTCTGCTCTTGGTCTATTTCAATGCTTGACTGATAGCCTCGTGAAGGACAGACCGCACGTTTGCGCATATCTTGATGATAAATTAGTAACTGGACCGTCTGAACAAAGTCACCTAGAGACTCTTAACCTAGTGCTATCACGTTTAGAAGACGAAGGTTTCAAACTCAGGAAAGGTAAGTGCACTTTTTTGCAGGCTCGGTAGAGTACCTTAGCATTAAGGTAAATAAAACTGATCTCCACCCACTCGAACATAAACTCAAAGTCTTAAAAACGGCTCCTCGCCCAAAACATATTAGTCAGTTGCATTCATTCCTTGGGTTGGTTACCCCCTTTAGTCGATTTATGAATCAAGCGGCTACAATTCTGAAGCCCCTTTACCAATTACTCGAAAACAATCTTTGCCGGAACTGATCGGATGTCGAACAAAAAGCTTTTGAACGATCAAAGGCGGCCCTTACCCCCTCTTCTCTCCTGATTCATAACGACCCCAAAAATCCTATCATATTCAAATGCGATGTATCCTCGTACGGCATGGTTTCAGTTCTTATGCGCCAATTGCCTCCTGGGGCCGTGATTCCGATTGTCTTTGCATCAAGAACCATGTCGCAGGCGAAAACCAACTATTTGCAGCTGGATAAACAGGCCTTAGTAATAATGATTGGCCTACAACGCTTCCACTTGTATCTTTTTGGCCGACCCTTTGAAATTTACACTGATCACAAACCTCTCTTATGTTATTTGGGTGAAAAACGAGGGAAACAACAAATGTCTTCACCGAGAATGCAACGACGGGCACTCACTATTTCCGCTTACGCATAGGCAAGGAAATATGTCACGGGTAGTACAAACGTAGTGGCTGACACCCTGAGTAGGCTTCCCATTGTCGAGGGAACACCGGCTTTTGAGACCGTGAATCTTTTACAGAACTTAGTTAGCGCCATCGTAGCCTGTCAACGAATTAGACAGTGGACATCCAGAGATCCTCTCTTAAGTCGGGTAAAGAGATCCTTGCACTTGGGCTGGCTGTCTTTTGCCTCCCCTGAACTTCAGCCATTCTATAGCCATCGGAACGAATTGAGTCTACAAGACGGATGTGCACTATGAGTCAGTCGTGCAGTGGTGCCACCACAGGGCCGACAAGCCATCTTCAAATACCTGCATAATGCCTATCCCGGTACGGTGAGTATGAAAGCCCTCGCCCGCAGTTATGTTAGGTGGCCCAAAATTAACGAAGACATCGAAAATAGGGTGAAAGCGTACCACGTGTGTCAACTAACACAGAAGACCTTACCGAAAGTGCCTCTGAAGCCTTGGGCCTGTCCCGACTCGCCCTGGAAGAGGGTACACATCTACAATTTTGGGCCATTCCAAGGTCATATGGTCTTAGTGATGGTTGACGCCTACACTAAATGGATTGAAGCTATTCTCACCAGAAACTCTTGTTCTTCAGTTACCACCATCAACGAGCAACGATCCGTTTTTTCTACTTTCAATGTACCTGAAATAGTCTTTTCAGACAATGGTTCGGCTTTTTCTAGTGCAGAATTTAAATAATTTATGGGCAACAATGGAATTAGGCAATTAACCACTGCACCGTAGCACGCGGCTTCAAATGGTCTCGCAGAGCGCGTGATTCAGACGATAAAATACGGGGTAGCCAAACAGAAGCAAGCGGACTTAAGCACGAAGCTCTCATGCTTTTTGTTCAGCTATCGTATAACCTCAAACGGCTCAAATGGTTCAATACCTGCAGAATTGATGTTCAAGCGGCAGTTGCGCACGTGGTTCGATCTACTTAATCCTTCAATGGATTATGCAATCACTGAGCAACAGTAGAAGAAGAAGAAAAAGAAGAAGAAGAAGAAGAAGAAGAAGAAGAAGAAGAAGAAGAAGAAGAAGAAGAAGAAAGCGTGATATGATGCGCACACGCATCCTCGAATCTTCTTGCCTATTGAAACTGTCTACATGAGACTGGAACACGAAGCGAACTGGTATCCAGCGACAGTTTGAAGAAGTGAGGGACAGATTGTAGAATTGGCGTTAGAAGATGGAAGAATTGTGCGTCGACACTTGAAAGCTGCAACTCTCCCTGGATCCGGTGAACATCCTGCCTCACTTACCACAAACCCCAATATGTGGATTTATTTTCGAAGGAATTCGCTCTTTTCTGTGTTAATTTTAGGCAATCCTTCCGAAAAAGTTTTCCTCAATTCAGCGTTGCAAAAATGTGGTCCACAATCGGCAGAGGGCAATGATGGTCTTCTAATGCGTCATTCAACCCGATTAAGTAGTCTGTAGCCTTTTGTTAGACTTCTTTAGCGTCACTATTGGGCGTTTCATGCTGAATAGTTTGTGGGGACAGATAATGCCATTCTGCTGCAAAGCTTCAGTTCTTTCTCGACCACTGCTTGTGGTGATAATGGGACGCGTCGACTCTATCTGAATACCAGCTCCTTCCCTAGCTTCATCCTCAAACTAACTGTGGTTTTTGTGCACGTTCCGACTGACATCTCCATCCGCTCGGCATACTTTTTCGCCAGGTCCTCTTCGGTAGTGTTTACAGCACAGAATATCTCGTGGAACGGCCGACTTCAGAGACCGCACTGTGAAACGGTCTTGTTGCCAAGCCGATCGTTTTCGGACTTCGAGGCATGAATGTCTGACAGACAGGTTTTATCCTCGAAAACGATAGTAGCCTGTTAAAAACCCTCAAACTGCATTCGTGTATTATTTGATGCTCATGCACGGACGGCTGTTGGTTTCAGTTTAGGCGACCCGAGACCCTCCCACCTGCTTATGCTGATGATCGTGAGGTCTGGAGCCGTGCCGACCTGTAGTGTTGCGGGATCTTCATCAATACTGACCGTCAGCTATTTTCTGTCTTCGCAGCTAAGCACATATGGATTGCGCTGAACAGCTGCATTGCATCTCTTTCCTGGACTCAACTGTTTTGCGCGACTGTGTATCGCTTTGTGACCAATCCGAGAACACTTGTTACACCTTCTCGTGCGATAAGGACAATCTGACACAAAATTCCCTCCGCCACACCGCCCAAAAGCTGCCTTTGGTTTCCTTGGAAAACTCGAGTGCTCCTACGGTTTGCTCGCTTTGATGTCAAAAACGCACAGGTTGGCTGTTTACTTCACTGATCAGCCTAGAGTCGTTTTTGATATTCATGATCTGTTAATTGTTGTACCGTCATCTCGGTATTCTGATCTAACTGGTCATAGCAATCGCGTGCGAACGTCAGCGTCCTCCGGCAGCGTTAGAGATATACTGAAAAGAAGGGCCTTATTTGCTGGCTAGTGACCTTTTCTAGGTCTGCTCGATGATAGGCATCATTCAGTCGGTCAACTAGGCTAAAATAGTCTTCATGAGGCTGCCTTTCTATGTCAAAGCATTCATAACGTCAGTTGAATAAGGACTTCGAAATAGTGAACAAAGATTTTCAATTCTTAACTGTTTCCTGAAATTAAATATAAACTGGGTTCGTTGCCAAAATGAACTTTACGTACCGCTCGTGTTCGCACTGGCCTAGCTTCAAAAGCAGGACTTCCATCAACTCTTTTTCCTCCAATTTTGAGCCATCCTCTTAAAGCAGAAGTGCGTATTTTCGGTACAACACTTCGTATTGATGTCGCCGCCGGGATCATAAGTGAATTCTATGATCCGGTCTTCATGTGCATTTCGTTTGTTCTTCCCAGCCGGAGTCCAACGTTTTGGAATTTCTTAAAGAAAAGCCACAAAGCTGGCTCGTTGTGCGTCACGCAGCTGATGCATCTGTTCCACTGTAATCATAATTTCGGACATCTGCATCGCCTAATGCTTTATCCCGACGGGCGGTTGGAAGATAAAAAGAGCCGGTTTGGGTAACAAGGAGTTTATTCTCAACTGCATCCGTATCCTAATCGCTGTAATTATTTGGTCCCCTGGGAGTTCTGGAATATTCCAGCTTATCGCATTCCAAGTTGTGACGGGCGTTGCAGAAACTTCTGACCCGTGGCGTGGTTCGCACTGATTTAGCCGGTTCGTGTGTGAGAAGTTCTTATGGGCCAAATGTAGATTATTCCATCTGCCGCACGTGTGAGCAAAAAGATTTCGCATGAGCGATCCTGCAGCGCACGTTAATCGACGGCCTGAGTCAGCATGTAGCGGCCAACACAGCACATGATTGCGTCGACGTTTAGCGATTAACTGCGCCGCAACAAGGTCAGTATCGACGACAAATGGGGCTTACCGGTTCTCCAAAGCCAGCCAGACATTTGAACGGTTACAGGCCTCAGCTTGGAATCCCCGAGGACCTCAACTATACACAAAACTGAAGATGCAGAGTACAGAGGTCCTGATGAAACTACTTTACGCGGCGGTGACATGGACCATCTACGTCAACCAAGCCAGAAACCTTAACTGATTCCCTCTAGCTGTCTCTGCAACATTTTAAAGCTGAGGTGGCAAGCCAGGATCCCAGATACAGAAGACCTGGAACGGATGCCAATCCTCGGTGTACACGCCATAGTGAAGCAGCTGCAACTGAGCTAGATCTCCCGGCTGGTGGTGATAGATAGCGAATGCCCACCTGACACATCTTCTGCGGCGAAGTCGCTACTGACGCTTGCCGACGAAGGAAATTAGACAGCCGCTGTAAGGATATCCCAAGGATCTCATTTCATGAATTGCAAATCGATCTGAGCACCTGAGAGACTGCCACTCATGATTGACCAGCCTGGAGAGGAAGGTTGAAGACTGGAGCAGAACTCTGTGAAGCCACTCGGATCGTCACAGCAAAAGCAAAAAGTGGCTCACAAAGCTTAAGCGCTTCCCACCATCGACGCCCACACCCAACACTTTCCAACATGTCTACACTGTAAGCAAATGTTCTGTGGACGGATCGCCTCTTTGGACAGATCCGGGTCCGATGCAAAAGCAACGCGACAACTCGATCTACTCCCTCCACAAATGCCTCCATGATAATCCCTGCACTGAACCCCATGGCTCCCATGACATCGACCACCACCACCACCTCCATGGGCTTGCCATAAACCCGCTACGAGGATGACGACTTCTACCACCTCCACTCGGTGAGGAGACGGCCAATGTCCCAGTAATCATCACCTTCATCACCGCAAGCCATGTGGATCCGGCCTAACTGGTCCTCATTGCGATTGCAACATCACATCACATATCGGCCTGGTAGGTCATTCGAGAATCCATCGCACTGAGACTGGAGAACCAGTTACAGGAGGTCTGATATACGACCGCAGGACCCACCTCAACTGTCGATACGGCCCATGTATATTCAGTTACCACATGAACCTACTCGGACATATAAGCCTCACGAAAATATGTGGTAGACCATCGCAGATCAAACCTCGTCACCACGCAGCTACCCGCCGGCCCAATACAACACGCACAAACCCGTCCTACATCCTCCACCGCAGGTACGGTATAGGCACCTCTTGCGTAAGTGAAAAGTATGTTTTTCCTTTCATACTCCATTTGATCTCTCCGGCACTCTAACGCATGTGAGATGCGAGCAGCCCACTTACTTTTTTTGTGAAAACGTGAGTTGTTGTGCCAGGAACAAGGTCGTATGTGATACACCTATACGGGGTGTTTAGATCCGTCAGCCACTTGCGCGCAACCTCAGCAAGGCTTGGAAACTCAACTGGTGTCTGAGAGGGAGAGAGAAGAGAGAGTTAGGCTGGTTCTGGGGAATCTATTCCGACGCGTTAAAATTATTGGTTTTGCAGGCTGCCAACTGACAATACAACGCCAATCTAACAGTAAGCCCAGCGTGGCTAAATGTTATTTGTCAGATGTAGTTGTTCCTATTGCACTGTTAAACACATGGGATACGAGCCACCCACTTCATTTATGTGAGAATATGGTGCATGCCTGCGCCAGGTCACAGACGACACCCATAGACGGGTTGGTTAGCTCCATCAATTACGTGTACCCAACCTCAGCACCAATTAGCTGATCCACTAGGACAGTGAGTCGGTAGCTGGAAGAGGAAAGAACAAGTGGGGTCGAATCTGGGGCCGACTTCCATACCACATTAAGCGCACATTCCTCACTATAAACGACCTAACATACTTCTTGCGTAATCTGTTACTTTTACCTGATGATCTCAGTGAATGGAGCCGTTTTTGCTGTAAATTTTGAATGATAATTTCAAAATAAAGCCTATTTCTCTCTCTCACTTTCTTTTTTGAAATTTCGTTGTGCTATAGAAGACGCGGGTTGGGGTCGCTATCCGATGTGATAACTTGGTACTTTTCTCAGAACGCACAATCAGACTGCAGTTTCTCTTTTTACTTTGGCCTTTATGAAACTCTCACTCGTTTGGGACTCCAGTCACTCTTCTATTGTTACTAAGAAATCGCGGTCCATTGTGTGCAGGCCAATCGTGTATGACACGCGTATTCGGGCTCTTTACATTTTTCAGTCACTGCGTCCGATTTTGCTTCCGGTCATCCCAAATCTTTCCTGTAACCGGGCTCAGGTGAGTAAGGGATGAGGGAGTGTGGTAGCTGCGACGAAAGTCTGCTATCACTATAAAGTAATACACGCGCAAGACACCGCCCCTGCACCCGACTTGTTGTGAGGCCCATAGAAGAATTCGTTGTTCGTGACGATCAAACTGTCACACTGCTTACCATTAACTTTACACGTTTAAACGCAGTACCAATGTCTGCTTGACGTCTAGAAGTAGGTACCTCCGCCAGCAAACACTGTTTTTTTTAGAGGACCGTGAAAAACTTCGATTATTAAGCAGAAGGATCCTTTCATTTGATTCACGAACACTCAATCACATAACAGTTAGCGAGCTGGCAGCGGCGGTGTCACGGGCGTGTGGCGGGCCGACTTCTGGCACACTTAATGTGTTCGGCTGTGACCCAACGTTTGATGGCGACCCTGCACCACCAGTTCATTTAAATATTTACTGTCGTGACCCAGTGGTCAAATTGAGGAGGCTGTAACGCTGGATAAGGTAACCTTTGGTGAAAATCCGAGTACCTGTGGCGGGCCATTCTGCGCCCAAATAACTAAAGAACCCTCATGCAGCGCATTGTGACCCTGCAATACGGTCTACAATGCTCTGTCCCCGGGGTGCAGCAGGCTCCACATTGGGGTTTAGTGGCGTGGGTGACCCCAGTACCAACTGAACCAGTCAAGCTAGAACGGAGACCTACGAACTGACCCTGGCCCTGATGCATACCCAGACAGTGCGCAGCCTTCACTAATTCAACCTGGTGGTCTGCATGTCTACCAGTCACCTGAATCCCAAAGTTGGGCATAGGCTGCAAGTACAGTCGCCTGAGCAGGTACAGGCGATTGATATCATAAAAACCTATGAGCAACTTTTATCATCCACAGAGGAGAATTTTCACTACCCTAACACTGAAAACTGTCAGTGGCATATTTTGACTTGCCTCGTGGGGAATTGGAGTTATTTCATTGGAGGTCGACGAGAACAATAGTCGTCTATTGATTTAACTTTCGATTTTCGTGACTGGCCAGGTGGGGCGTAGATAATAGAATTAGGGCTTCTTTGGAGCGAGAAGATGGGGAAGTAATACCATTATATTCGCAAAGCAAATGAAGGCAACTTGCACGAGTTAATTGTTCGCAGATCATCGACTTATTCCGTTGCATTGTTGCGGCCTCCGTGGCTTCAGCAGACAGAATTTTTATGAATGGAAGATAATGCTAAAATTCAGCTTAGAAGCTACAGTGTATTCACTATCTAACGGGTGTTTTATGAGCGAGATCTGGGCAAATAGTTTTCTATTTTCTGTACATATCCTGACCTGTTGAATCGAGTGCCTGTTTAACTGAGTTTGCCTCTGTGTTTGTGCCAACGACGACCTTCAATTAATGTACCCACTGCGAATGCACTTGTCGGAGTATAGTTTTCTTAAGTCTTTCAATAGGCATGATAGGTGCAAAACCTAAGAAAATTGAGTGTGGCCATATATGAAGGTTTGACCGTGGTAACTGCTTTTCATCTGAGCAAACTTCTTCGTCATGATAAGCAGCTTTCGAAAGTAATGATTAGGCTGTATGTTCGTTTTCATCAGGTTCTTGTTTGACTGAAGGTCTCCACATAATCATTCAGCCTAAGGCCCTGTTTCTTCGGAAAAACAATTCTCTTGCAGTAACGAAGTCAAAATATCAGCGCTTTTAGGCTGAGGCCTCGGTCCTTCTAGCTGTTCTTATGACAGAGTACTCTATATGTAATGCAAAATCATGCTTTTTTGAAAAAATCTTTAAGGTAACTCTTGCGTCACTTTTTTTCGCAGTGCACACTAAATCCATGACTTTGTGACAGAGCGAATTTCCAGGCCATAAGTGAGTCATTTAAGCTAGGCCGATAATTTAACCGGTTTAGCTACACCGGGAAGAGAAGAGTCGTGTGATGCTCTCTGATCGCCGCCTCGATAAGTTGGCTTCCAATAATACTTTTAAACTTACTTGAATAATTTCAATGCAGCAGAGAAGTCATTGCTGTGTCGAAGCCTATTGCACCAAAGGTACTAGTTACTACAATTATATATGCTACCTACATATTACAGGTGTTTGTGAAAGACGCGGAGACTTATCCTAGTTTGCCAAGCGGATTGTGCCAGGTAATGCACACGAAGCTTTTTATTAGCTATGATTCAGAAAGGTTAGTATATATTTTCCAAATTTGGACAAATCAGCGTTTAGCTCAGCTCAGCAATGAGCGCTAGCTCCTTGAACCCTGAATTTAGTCCTGCAGCTTCAGGCAGAGATCAGGTGCATGATTAAGTTACGAGAGCTTGGGTACAGTGAAGAAAGACTTGTGTGGTTCTTACTGTCACTACTACGATCCCTACAGGAATAATTACTATCCAAAATACTAATTCTGCTAATACTAGCACCGCGACTTCATACCATTATTATGAAATATTTAAGCATAGATGAGGTGTAAAAAAGACTAACCATCAAAACATGGGTGTGGCGCAGAAAATCCGGCGCACAGTTAAACACGAAGCGTGCACACAAAGTCAGACACGCTACTATGCGTTGGGCGGTAATGGGGCAGTCTATGCGGCGTGCTGTTATTGGACTAATCGAACAAGTGTTGTGATAGTGACTGGTTTATAAATTTTAAGACGCCAGGTAAAATGCGTTTTACCGCAGTTTGCGTTTCAATTCCACCTTAATTATTCTGCATACGAAAGTTCGATCGTCATTGTCCGACGATGTTCACCGTATGCGCCAAAGCATGAACCTGAAACATTATTGGCTGAAGAGTGCTAGTAAGTCAGAAATGGCCGATTCAGTCCCCTTTGTCTTTGTCGATAGTACTTTTCTTGCATAATTACTTTTCGCTATACGACTGCCTGCGAGGACTTTGGTTTGAGCCCCAGGTTGTATTGGACGGAGTATATCCCGTAACCAGATCTGAGAACGCCCGCCAAACATATCTATCAAGAATTAGCAACTAAAATTGGGGCCGGGAGAAACATTCCTGACTCATTAAGCGTCGTCAGCCGGCCATACCCAGCCCCAGGTTTGGAAACCTGAGGCTTGAATGCTTGTTCTCTGATCGTCGAGTCTACGGCTCTATCAACGAGTCCCGTTTCCGTTGTTCTGTCATCTGAAGCGCCGACAGACAATGAGGGTAAATTGCTACTGAACAGTTTTCGACCCATTCTACTTCCATTCAGCCAACCGTGACTCTGGCCACCGGCTAGAAGCAGAAACAGCAACATACACACACACGGCGCAGATGGTCCACAGATGGGGTCTATCAAATGGGTCATAATATATACGGTACCAGGGCTAACTGACGAAATTTTAACCGAAATTCTGATAAGTGCCTCCTATTAGAAGAGCTTACCTAGATGGGGTGTAATACTAATCACCGTATGGCATAACTCCAAGGTATTCCAGTCATACCCCAATTCCGGTTTAGATTATGCCTCTTTGCAACCACCTGGAAAACCAAATTCGGTAAAAAAAAAACTGGCTACGTACGTATTATGTATTTTTTCCCCAGTTAACTGTCAACTATAAGTAATTTTAAGCATTTATTGTATTAATTTCATTTTTATGCATTTTTAGCAAACTACATGTTTTCGCATTTGATACTGGAAGAAGGAATATCTTTCAGTTTAAAAATGTTCGTGGTTATGATATTTGATAACACTTTCGCAGCTAGTCCCAGCTAGTCGTTGTTGTAAAACGTTCCAGCTTATTTAACTTAGGTTGGTATGTTTCATTAACGTGCGCACAACTGTAACGATGATGTTAGCGGTTAAGGTTAGGCATAGTCAATTTTCGGTACGGGGAGGTAACGTTAGGGAAAGAGGTATGGTTTTCAAGGTCTGGGTTAGGATTTTAGGGTAAGGCGAAATGTTAGGATTTTCAGGTTGGAGTTATGCTTAGGGTTTTATGGCCGGAGCTAAGGCTAGAGTTAGTGGTCGGCGTTTTACAGTAAGAATTATCGGTTGGGTTGAATTTAGTTTGTTAGAGTAAAGCTTTGGGTTTAAAGGTTATGTCGGAGGGTTAGGTTCGAATGCCGACTATAAACTTGTAGTTACTGCATCGGTGAATGATTTTTCTTTATTTTTCCTTAAATTCTATATTTTCTGTCGTTTTTAGGTTTTCTGCCTGTGCATGTGGTTTTGCACAAAATTCGTAGGAAATTACGTTAAAGATTAAGTTGAGGGTTAGGGCTAAGTTTGGGGTTAGGTTTAAGTTTGAGGTTAAGGTTAAAATTGGGATTAGGGTCATGATAGGGCTAATTATTAGGGTTTTAATCGTCTCAACTATATGGTTTAGGTTTAGGGTAATGCTAGAGTTAAGATTAACGATGCAGTTTAATTTTATTTTAAGGTTCATTTTAGCGTTACGACACGGGTATACGAACCCTTACTAAAGTTTACTGTAAGCCTACCTGTTTTAAGCGGGCGGGGCTGTGCCTATTCCCATTTCCTATTAAGGCAGCCATACAGGGCATCCCTTTTTTCTATAAAATATATTTGCATTTGTAAAGGCGTAGGAAATTCAACTGGAAAAATATATACTACTTAAGTATTCAGTTTTACAGAACTTGCTGTTTGCAGGTGGCCGGAAAGAAGCTCATTCAAAAGCCGGCATTCAGATGTGACTGAAATATCTAGGGATTATATTGCACTGTAGGCAATCTGACGACATAATCCACCAAATTGGAAAACGCATTTCAGAATTTCAGTTAACGTTTTCTGTATCTCATTTTGAGCGTATTCTACGAGTCACCATATGATGGCCTGTGGAATGGGCCGAGCATGTCCCGTATCCGGATTTTTAAGTTTTACATTATCATAATTAATATTCTTGAAAACAGGATAAGGTGGCTGTGGCTCGCTGAAGGAGTTAGACGCAACGAATGTCAGCTGCTCCATACCTGAGTTTGGATGCAGATGGCCGATGAGGGCTAATAACCAGAAATGATTATTCCGGCAGCCCTGGTCTTTGTCCATATCCCATTATGAGCGTATATATTATGTCTCATTTCAAAGAAAAGTAAACAATAGATAAACTACCGGGCACACTATAAACATATAATTCCACGTTGTTCACAATAATAGTAGTCGGGAAGTTAATAAGAGGGCCATGATAGCCAATAAGTACAACGTCAAACCTAAATATTCTGTTTCAGATAAGGATGATGCCTGTAGCTAAGTCGATACAATATTGAAATTGAAATCAATTATAGTTTTCCACAACCATGCTCAAATCGAATAATCGCGATCTTCTGCCGGGTTAACTTGGTCTACGTGAGGATAAGCATAGCCAGGATCTGTGGACATTGTACTAAAAGACACAGTGCTGAATAGTCGAAACCTTGTTTTTCTGCCTTAATATTTCAATTTGACCCCTTGGCTTCTATGTTTAGGACAACTGAAAAAGTAATTTTAGAGTCGCAGAGCATCTTAATTTTGGTGCAGAAATCCGCCCACTGCAAACCCTCATCTAGACAAGTTTCTGACCGTTTTGAGCAAAATGAGGTTGAGTAGCTGTCTGCCATCACACATATCTTCTAAGATCCCGAATGGTATAAGGCGTATATGGTATTTGAGAAATCATGGATCCGGAGGCACAAGGTCGAGCCTATCGTCAGTCTACAATAAACCTCCCCCTTTCCTTCCTTTAGTGAAAGCTAGATCGAGGTCGCCCGACTCCCTGTGGCAAGTAATGAAGATACCACAGCATGTATCCGGTTAAAAAGCTCCAAAGCACCTACTCGACTTCAGTAGGTCAATAATTACGGTGGCCCCAACCTTGAAATAAGTTAGCTTTAGTATTTCAAGGGGTCTAGAGAGGCACACACATCCCACAGGATTTCACAGGTACCATCACCATACACCTTTGTAAACGAAGTGTTTAAAAATCAGTAACACGACCTTCTACTCAGCACGATTGGCAAAATCTGTGTCCGCATTCTGCACCCTCGTCTGCATCTGCACTGAAATACGAACTTCACTCGGCAACAAAAGGACTATGGAGCAACCAATAACACCCTAGCTGTGCAGCAATTGAAGAAAAGATGCCAATAAATTTTGGCCAATCCTCACACCAACTTCGCCTCCCTCATGAGGACCCATAAGATTGTGAGCCGAAACGGATGACAAAAGCTAGTAATTAAAGTTGACTGGTTAAAAGCTTCACGTAAATGACTAGGCAAAATGGTACACTTTACTGACAACGACTCAACCTCTGAAGTCTTTGCGTTGACGAGGTGAGGCGGTTTTGTCTACTCATATCCGTTATCCTTAGCCTTCCGTTCTCCGACATGCTGATTGGCGCATACACTGAAGAGAGGCCTGAGATCGAAATCCCCATCAACCTCATTCGACTGTAGTAGAACGACACCTTAATAACATTTATTGGCGGACTGTTCACTTGAATCTGCACCTGAAACCGACATGCTGCGAAGCCCGGACGTTAGCCCCCGGATGCACAAAATTGAGTCATGCAAAAAACCTATAGTGGCTGTCAGTGACGATCACCTTCTAACTGTAGACCAATTTGTTTTTCTGTGAAAATCCATTCCCAAGAATACCTAAATTGACAAATAAATGGTGTCTAAGATTTCCAAATTCGGTCAGGAATTCGACAGTTCACAATATTCTGTATGGAACTCTCATAGCATCCACTTCAATAAGAAACTGTAGGTTACCGGCTTGCCATCTAAATAACACTCTTTCATAAAGCCGAAAAGGGGACTCTTTGATAAAATCAGGCAGGTACATATACACCAAATACACCCGAGTTGTCTTTAAATGGTGCATATAGTCTAGGTGATAGGAAAGACTCCTGGTCATCCAGATCCTAAAAAAACGTGTTCTCATAATGCATGTTATACTGAAGCAAAGTAAACTTTAGTGGGCCGGCTACGTGGTAGGGACGACTGATGAACAGTTGTCAAAGTGGCTATTCTATGGTTAGTACGTGGTAGATAACTGTGAAAGATGTTGACAAAACGTTGAGCTAAGAATACTCCGAGGAGTTCATTCAGATTCGTAGGTAATTCTTACGCTGGACAGGCAAGCATAAAAGAACGCCGGTAAGACAGAATTTATCATCTCCAGAGGCGGTGAAACACGGTAGTCGGGGTCAGCCATTGAAGATTGGCGAGCCTAGGACTGACGCCGTTGCCTCTCATTTCCTCTGGAAATGTACCTACTGTCAACTTCAATCCACGATCTGCATTAAGTATATTGAATACCCTCACATGCATCCTAATATCAAGACAGCCACTCCATATAACTTAATGCTGTCCTCGTTGAAGTCAATCGATCCTCTTGCCCGGACTGCGCACATGCGTTCTGTCCCGGTTCGTTCTACTCAAATACCCTCAAAGCCACTGCAACGGAGATACCATTTAAACGAACCATAACCTTTAATCTCCATCACTAAAACCGCAAAAAATCACTGAGGAGGTGGATTTCCTTCTAAAAACCCGTTGGTTACACCGGGCTTGCATGCCTGTAAGGCCTCCGTTTTTCTGACGCCAGTGTAGGATGTAGAGTGTGAAGTGTAGCAAAGGCAAAACCTGCGACCGGGTGCGACATTCCTTTTTATTAAGTATGCTACTGTGCTGCCCACCACGAACCTGATGCTGGAGCTGCTGCCCCTCCAACCCACCCAGCGATGCTTGCAAAAAATTGTCTTTCAAACAGTCAAAGTGACCGTTCTGGCCTCATCGGCCACTGCTAGTCGAAATCAGCAGGACCAGATAACTGCTATTAAGAGCTCCATTTAGCAAACTTAAAGTTCAGCCTTCCGGTCTAAACTGTTAGTGCCGGTTTCGGCATCGCAGAGCCTCATTCAGGCTTACACGTTGATATAGGAATACAACCAGTAAAAGATTATCGATTGACAATTGCGAAAAAAACAATTGTGTTTCTCAAAATCGTAAATGTCGGGCGACGTATACTGTGCGTGAATAAGGTGCATTCAACGCCTGCTAGAAGGCTTTGAGCTAGGGAAGCCCCCGCGACCACACCCAGCTCTAACCGACGTGTATTTGTGCCGTCAGAGGACTAAATAGAGAGGTCTCTCAAGCTCGTATATAGGGCCAATGTTCATTGCTTTGAAAAACCCTACATATCCTAAACTACCATGTTGTACCGTCATAGTCTTGAAGGATATATCCATTCACTATTGGAACGGGGGTCCACGTGCAATGCGGTTTTCTTGGGATGTTTTTGATGGCACTCTTCCCTATGCGAGATTTGAGACCATAGAAGAGAGCCGTGTGTAACAAGCGTCGATTGATTTATTAGCGTCATAGGGCACTAACGTTCATGCCAACCTCCACTCCATTTGATTGTGTCCACTCACTGGAGCATGGAGAGCGTGGGAATAATGGAAGGAGGTAGATGCTTCGAAAGTCCGCAATACTGTCGAAAACTCTCGCGCAAGGCAACACTGTCATAGTAAAGAGTGTCGTCACTTGAGACAGGAGAACCTATTAAAAGTTGTTAGTGTTTAGGTGAAACGCATATCGAATCAACTGACAGGTCTCCGAACAAGTGATTGGGTGTGTATCTGTTGAACCTCTGGCATCTACATGCACGTGTGCATGAGTGGCTGTCTGGGCCTTGACAATCCTGGCTGTCAACACCAGCAAATCATCTTAAAGGCTGACTCACCTGTTCCCGCTGGATGCCCTGTGAGGACCACACGCTCTCACACAGACTTGGGGACATCGCAGACGCGGCAGCTGGACGTGCCCTCGTCTGGCAGCCAACTTCCTCCAACCCCTTCTGCGATAGTTCTGTACAGAATAAACTATCCTTCCAATTGGTGTCCCACTGCTTATCTCCTTCTAGGGAACTGGGCCAGAAGGTCGTAGCGGCCATGCCCTCCCCTATCGACTTAGCCTGCTGCAATTTCCCTCTCTTATCTCCGGTCTTCTTGAGGCTGTCCTGATAGCAGGCCCAGGTGGAGGATTGGAACAGAGTGAGGTAGATGCATCGCAAATCTGCTGCCATTATAATCCAGTGCAGGTCACTGTGCCTGAACGCCCATGCTGTGGAGCACATGGTGGAAATCGTCGAACTCGACGGTTGAACTGTCGGGTGTGGCGATGAATAAAGTGGCTTTTGCATTAAAAGACAAATTCACGCCTTCCTTTCCATTACCAAGATGCAAAAGTGATAACGTGCCAAAGAATAATTGAGAAAAGGTTGGAAGAAAAATTATGGGCGCTGAATAGGGAACTACGATCCCATAGAGGCAAGCACGAATCAAAGAAAAAATGAACCGGAAGGTTATCAACGGGAGTTAGAGAGATTGTAATGCCCATTTTGGCGTCGTTTGTCGACCATACTCTAGCACCCGACCCAGAGGGAACTCGGGGTTACAATCCACGCTGGTCTGTAAGCCCATGATTGCATTAGGGGTCGTGATCGCACTGCAACCGTTTTTTCCAATCTGCTATATCAGGTCACATGACAGTGGCGTCCATGATATACACCGATAGCAGGCGGGAATAGGCAGCCAATTGCGTTTCGTCTTTGAGCTCAGATTCTGGGCACTCATAGCGGTCAAACGTGCTGATCGTATTGCCGTCAATAATCGTGATAAATCAGTGATTGCCACGTCCATGCGAATGGACAAACGTGTGGGGCATATCCATCGATTAAACTACATCATTTCAAGGAGCTAACCGCAGCTTTCTGAGTACAGATAGCGCGCAGCATAATGAGTGACGGCGATGCCGAAGAAATTAGTCCCTCCATTCAAGAAAAAGGAAGATCTTTTTAGCTCGTATATTCTAGAAAATTTTTGGGCGGTACGGGTCAAGAGAAGAAGTATATCGACTTAAAATAGCACAAAACCGGGTCTAAAGAGCTCTTACTTATACAAAAGATATTTTTCTTGACAGTTCTGCTATTTGTTGATGAACGCTCACCGATCGTTAATGGAACTCATTCGTCCGGTTCTGCCTTGGGGTCATTCTCGAGCCCCGCTAACAACCGCAGAGCGGCTAGAAGTAGTAGAGGCAGAATAATAATAATGCCGACAAAAACAAGGAGACTGGAATGGCCATTTCTGGCTTATTAGCCGTCGTCAGCCAGTCATACCCAACCCCAGGTGGTGCTCCACCCGAGGATCGAACCAACGACCTTTGGTCACAAGTCAAACGCTCTAACCCTTGAGTCACGGGCTCGTTTTCTGGCCGGTTCAGATCAGGAATATGGACATTCGTTGATGAACGCTTACGGAACGATCTGTTGTTTCCGCATTCACGTGGGGCAAAAATAGCCCACAGAACAAATTTGCCCTCCACATTCCTATGAATTATCCAATGGCTTATTTTTAAATAAAGCGAAATTCTCTTATGCATTATACGATCGGGTTCAGAGACGGTTATTCATTTAAAATGAAACGAACGGGGCTACAGATAACTGAATTCCATTTGCCCCAAAATTATCAGAAGCACGTGCTCAAGTTTTAATGTATACTCAGTGTGTCAAATTTACTCTTGATATAAAGGTCTTATTTGAACAAAACCGGAAGCCATAACGGTGACCCGAGAAATCTCGCGAACCGATAAGGCTGATGTCGGACCAATCAATTTGCCGTCATATAGATCTGATAAACATATCCTAGCTTTACTTTTGGCCCATGCAGTCAAGCTACTGGCGACGGCATTGCAAAGATAAAGCAAAATCAGCGGCGTTAACTAACTTCCGCGCAAACAGGAAGATCTGTAAAAAAAACAGTGATGATCAGTGTTGGTTACCCAATATATAAATGGAAAACTGGGTTTCAATTTCGAAAGCTGATAGTAGACGAAAATCAATAAAATAAACAGTGTACAATAACTCTGGTTCAGAAAAATCTGCTCATATGCTAGCAGCACATTCTTCGGTTGTCACGTGCCATTGCGCTGAGCGCCTGTTGTCCGAGAGCGAATCGGATTTTGGTAGTTCGAATAAGTTAATCGATATAGCTGGAGGAAGTGAATCACGCATGCCACCTAATCTGGAACAAGCAACCTCTTAGAAAATGACCACGAGCAGCGGAGCCCCAGATGCCAATG
This sequence comes from Schistocephalus solidus, assembly GCA_017591395.1. NCBI lineage: Eukaryota > Metazoa > Platyhelminthes > Cestoda > Diphyllobothriidea > Diphyllobothriidae > Schistocephalus > Schistocephalus solidus. Next base: position 103,354 of record WEDG01001752.1, read on the forward strand.
CTGATATGTTACTGAGGATTGAGAGAATACAGAACCACAAGAACGTCCAGGGGTTGGTCTTAATTAACGCTGAGGGCAACCCTGTACGTTCGAATATGGACAATTCCACATCGCTGCAGTATACTCGTCATACTGAGGAGCTGAGGGCCATTACACAGCACGTTATTCGAGACCTGGACCCAGAAGACGATTTAATCGTTCTTCGAATTAGGACACGTCTAAACGAAATCATGGTCCTGCCAGGTAAGCTCAGAATATCTAATTTTATCTTTTCGCAAAAAAGCCTACAAATGCTGTAGAACTAAACAATAGCAGTAATTGACTCTTTTATGGTTGCATACGGGAAAAGTTCACATGTGGCATGTATGTATTGCTCCACTTATGCTATTGACTATCTAGTCACTGTCACTAGGGGGCTCCTCTTAGAGGTGCCAGAGCATACTTCATAGGCTTTTAAGTCAGGGAAAAGGAAATATCAAAGAAGTAGAAGAGAATTGGATAGAATCCAAATGATCAAACACTCAACGTCCAGTAGCCGAATTTAGGAGAAATCAGCGTCAACGCCTGATTAGGAAGACCGAAGGAGCCGGCTTTCTATAATGAACGACTGCTCTGCAATACTGTCGGCCGGGGGGAAACGTCAAAGCCAGTTTACACCACCCCAAACAGAACAAAAACAATAGGACTTGGGACGCACGCAAGAATATCCTTCACCACAGCTAGCTCGTTTTCAGATGATCCCCCACATTGATTTTGTCACACAAGGGAGTTTTGGGAAATGAAATACCGAACGATGTCATCCTCAGTTCGACACAACACATGATTGAACTTCTCAATTTTACCAGAGAATATGCAACAGTTTGCAGGTCGGATTCCAGACCGATTTTAAAGCCACTCGTTGGAGACGCGGTTAAAGGCCAATTGATGCAAATTACTGCAGAAAACATCAACCAAATAATTTCGGGTGGTAAATACCTTTTGAGTGTACAGGCCATATCTCCTCGAGATAGAACAACTTTCGTGGCAAAGACCTCGTACATTCGTAGCCTTGTATTTAACCTGACTTCAAATTGACTTCGGAGGTTTCTATTAGATCATACATAGGCTGTGAGCCTGGTTGATACGACAGGCGATACCCTACCTACCTTGCCCATTAGGCAGAAAGTTGGACTCGGGGTAAATGAAGCTGTCCGCTAGGAGAAAAGCTTCGGCGGTTATGTTGACCGCGTAGATACATTGAACCATGGAACCACAGGTGGTCATTTAAGTTTCAGAGGTCTGTGTTCATATCTATCTGGGACACTGCATTCCACACGTTTGTAAAAGAACTACCAACACCTCAACATTTCCACCATAGTCCGGAGCATTAATGCACAAACCATGATTGAATTTACCATGGGTGTGATTTTCTGACGTGTACTTAAGACACCGTTTACCAATTATTTGAAAGTGAGCGACAGACCGCAAACCCTGACGGATGCAAAGTATGGTGTCCAGAGAGTCACTCTCCTACCATTCACACTGACTCTTTCCTTGCTGGAATCAAATAGATCAAAGTAACGGGTGGAGTCACATAACACAATAACTGAAGACGGGCAGTATGGTGAAAAGTCCAAACAGAGACACCACCTGCGGGACAGACGCAAACAGACCGCTGAAATTAGTGACTGTGTACGGGGGGATTCGACAGTGGGAAGTGCTGATAAACGGATGCCAGTGCCGACCGAAACCTGTTGATTGTTCGAACGTCAAATAAAGGCGGAAGAAGTGGAGGGGGAAGCTGTGAAGGTTTCCAAGAGCTTATGATATTTAAACAACGATCGGGCAAATTTCGGGAATAACACCGCTCCCGTCTTCTGGAATGACAGATATTTGAAAAGTGGGTCTTATGGCCGTGAAACATGTCATCCACTATTGTTAAATAACTGACAAATTACCACTATAAGGCAGCTCTCACTAGGTGTTTTCTGATCTTCGAACTCGTATGACCCAAGGATTTTCGGTAGGTGGTTGGATGCTATCCCTAATCATATAAGGGATTCGTAATTTCTTTAAATTAAAAAGGAGGGATGAATCAGTGGTATTAAAAGCCCAATGAATGCTCTTCCCCCCCTACTGCGGCCAAAAGTGTCAAATGCTACCTGAAGATCTTCCCGGACGAAAGCATTCCTTTTATCAGTTTCCCCATTCTACCAAGAACCATCTATACAGGTGGTAGGCTGTAATCGCATTTATGCCCAGACGCTGAACATCTTCAAGCTGGACGTTTCCCAAGAACTCCTACTGTTGGGCTCACAAGATAGGAAAAATTATTCAACTCGCGTGCTTTCTGGTGGTCACGTCATCATCGCATTCTTCTTGTTTCCCAATGGTAAGACAAATGAATTATAGAACTGGCTCATCTGCAGAACCCAGTGCGATTTCTCTTTTCGACCCCACGCGCAATAAGCTGTAGCAGAACTCTTACAAATAGATAACCAGGGCCCGTACCAGCACCAGACATTCGGCGGGAGTCAACCACTAAACGGAGCCATCGTGCTTGGACAAGCAGTCGATCCGACTGACCAGCGTCGCCGTACCATTTTACTGGTCGCCTTCTGGGGCACAGGAAACGGCTTTTTGTAACAACAAAACCAAGCGCTTTCACCAGTGAAACACCAGCCTACGAACAACAGAGTACAGAAGCCAAGGTTCCTGGCGGGAAACCCTCTTAGAGGTCCTGTAGCCGACATCGTTTGTGACCAGATTCAACTGATCCTGCCCTCCCTAGGCCTAGAAAAACGTGCTACCAGGTTGTTCATTATAGACGTAGACAGAACTGGACAGTTAGCCTCGGTTCAAATAGTTAGGATATTTGTTTACAATGTCACTTTCTAGAGTACACAGGCTGCACAATATCTGTAGTTTAAATGTACTTAGTCACTTCGCATAATTAATCAACCAGTGAACCCGCATGAAATTCTTTGAAAAATTGCTGGGAGATAGCGCAGTGTTTTAAATACGTCCTCGCATACAGCTGCGGTCTGTTAAGGATTGTTTCTCGGAAGTGTGGTTGTTTACTAGGATTACTGCAAATGCCTCAGAACGGCTGAGACGCGAAGTAAAAATGGTATCCGAAATGCTTTTCGGTGGAAAGAGCAGCCAAGGATTTTCGGTAGGTGGTTGGATGCTATCCCTAATCATATAAGGGATTCGTAATTTTTGTTAAATTAAAAAGGAGGGATGAATCAGTGGTATTAAAAGCCCAATGAATGCTCTTCCCCCCCTACTGCGGCCTAAAAGTGTCAAATGCTACCTGAAGATCTTCCCGGACGAAAGCATTCCTTTTATCAGTTTCCCCATTCTACCAAGAACCATCTATACAGGTGGTAGGCTGAAATCGCATTTACGCCCAGACGCTGAACATCTTCAAGCTGGACGTTTCCCAAGAACTCCTACTGTTGGGCTCACAAGATAGGAAAAATTATTCAACTCGCGTGCTTTCTGGTGGTCACGTCATCATCGCATTCTTCTTGTTTCCCAATGGTAAGACAAATGAATTATAGAACTGGCTCATCTGCAGAACCCAGTGCGATTTCTCTTTTCGACCCCACGCGCAATAAGCTGTAGCAGAACTCTTACAAATAGATAACCAGGGCCCGTACCAGCACCAGACATTCGGCGGGAGTCAACCACTAAACGGAGCCATCGTGCTTGGACAAGCAGTCGATCCGACTGACCAGCGTCGCCGTACCATTTTACTGGTCGCCTTCTGGGGCACAGGAAACGGCTTTTTGTAACAACAAAACCAAGCGCTTTCACCAGTGAAACACCAGCCTACGAACAACAGAGTACAGAAGCCAAGGTTCCTGGCGGGAAACCCTCTTAGAGGTCCTGTAGCCGACATCGTTTGTGACCAGATTCAACTGATCCTGCCCTCCCTAGGCCTAGAAAACGTGCTACCAGGTTGTTCATTATAGACGTAGACAGAACTGGACAGTTAGCCTCGGTTCAAATAGTTAGGATATTTGTTTACAATGTCACTTTCTAGAGTACATAGGCTGCACAATATCTGTAGTTTAAATGTACTTAGTCACTTCGCATAATTAATCAACCAGTGAACCCGCATGAAATTCTTTGAAAAATTGCTGGGAGATAGCGCAGTGTTTTAAATACGTCCTCGCATACAGCTGCGGTCTGTTAAGGATTGTTCCTCGGAAGTGTGGTTGTTTACTAGGATTACTGCAAATGCCTCAGAACGGCTGAGACGCGAAGTAAAAATGGTATCCGAAATGCTTTTCGGTGGAAAGAGCAGCCAAGGATTTTCGGTAGGTGGTTGGATGCTATCCCTAATCATATAAGGGATTCGTAATTTCTTTAAATTAAAAAGGAGGGATGAATCAGTGGTATTAAAAGCCCAATGAATGCTCTTCCCCCCCTACTGCGGCCAAAAGTGTCAAATGCTACCTGAAGATCTTCCCGGACGAAAGCATTCCTTTTATCAGTTTCCCCATTCTACCAAGAACCATCTATACAGGTAATCGCATTTATGCCCAGACGCTGAACATCTTCAAGCTGGACGTTTCCCAAGAACTCCTACTGTTGGGCTCACAAGATAGGAAAAATTATTCAACTCGCGTGCTTTCTGGTGGTCACGTCATCATCGCATTCTTCTTGTTTCCCAATGGTAAGACAAATGAATTATAGAACTGGCTCATCTGCAGAACCCAGTGCGATTTCTCTTTTCGACCCCACGCGCAATAAGCTGTAGCAGAACTCTTACAAATAGATAACCAGGGCCCGTACCAGCACCAGACATTCGGCGGGAGTCAACCACTAAACGGAGCCATCGTGCTTGGACAAGCAGTCGATCCGACTGACCAGCGTCGCCGTACCATTTTTACTGGTCGCCTTCTGGGGCACAGGAAACGGCTTTTTGTAACAACAAAACCAAGCGCTTTCACCAGTGAAACACCAGCCTACGAACAACAGAGTACAGAAGCCAAGGTTCCTGGCGGGAAACCCTCTTAGAGGTCCTGTAGCCGACATCGTTTGTGACCAGATTCAACTGATCCTGCCCTCCCTAGGCCTAGAAAACGTGCTACCAGGTTGTTCATTATAGACGTAGACAGAACTGGACAGTTAGCCTCGGTTCAAATAGTTAGGATATTTGTTTACAATGTCACTTTCTAGAGTACACAGGCTGCACAATATCTGTAGTTTAAATGTACTTAGTCACTTCGCATAATTAATCACCAGTGAACCCGCATGAAATTCTTTGAAAAATTGCTGGGAGATAGCGCAGTGTTTTAAATACGTCCTCGCATACAACTGCGGTCTGTTAAGGATTGTTCCTCGGAAGTGTGGTTGTTTACTAGGATTACTGCAAATGCCTCAGAACGGCTGAGACGCGAAGTAAAAATGGTATCCGAAATGCTTTTCGGTGGCAAGAGCAGCCGACAAACATACTCGGCACGACTGCCGTTAGTACCGCATCATTGCGCTCGTCACTTACCAAACACATATCCCGCGACGCCTGAAATCGTCAACCGACATTTCGCCATGAGATGCGAGAATTTCCTCAAGACCTCAGCTCATGAACATGAGTTTTGAAGGCTTCGGTTGACGGCGCCTCAGGACATCGTGATGCAAGTGCTACCGTTCTGGCTGATAAAGGTTAATATAAGCGACCGCGACGAGTGACAGGCTACAGGACATACAAAAAGGAAAGCGTCTGGAAAATTGTCCAAAGCAAGAATAGTGTGCCAATAAAAGAGTAACGGGGACGATTACTAGTGCCATTACAAGCTTATGAGAACCAAATAAACAACTTAGCTCCCTTCACCCTATGATAGAAGACTGACGTAAACTAGAAAGGTAAGGCAACTCAACGGTTACATCTGAAACTCCTAGTGACTCCCGGAAGCAGCCGGTTGCAGGGGTCCAAGTTTCTTGAGGCGGGTACCTGGGGAACATAACGCGACGTAACGAGTGAATATGAACGAACGCACCCACTGGTGAACAAGGGAGGCCGAAAGCGACCACGGAAGGCCCCGGGGTACATTTTAAACATCCTATCGGATATTTTGGGGCAGAAAAGACGATGATAATTTAAGATCGAAGGCAAACGTGCGATCTGAGCTAATCTGAAGGTGGCTTAATTATTTATTTATCCATCTTTATCTATTTTCAGACAACGGAAATATGGTCATTTGCGTTCAAGCCCGCGACGAGAGCGAATCTGCTGGACAATTTTAAAAATAAAGTCAAACCACAAATTTGTTTGAATTTTAAATGGCGCAAGTTTGAAGATTACAAACGGAGACAAAACTAGTATGCGCAAACAAAGATAAAATATTAAACTACAACTGTGCACAGGCGATTCTTTGGAAAGTTATTAAACTGTCGCAACTTGGATGCTACAGAAACAGCTCAAAAATGCCACAGTTTTTTGATTCCCTTGATTATGCCCATGTCATAATAGTTGAAGTAACAGAAGCCGGCAAAGCCAGTGGCGCAAAACACTTTCCAGATAACCATTAGGATAGGCTGGAGTTTGGGACCGTACCTCCTTTCCATGACATAGTCGCGGATCACACCACCGAAACCCCTAAAAATCAGTAAAGGGGAATTGACCATGGGACAAGGAAACGCAAAGACATTAGAGTTAAAAACATGCGGAACTTCCAAACCCTACACAAAGGTGTAGTATTTGGTCTATTAAGAGGATTGGGCAACCATCAACTATGAGATAAAAGGGAAAGCGTTGGGGTAAAATAATATGTAGATATATGACCTCAAGGCAAAGAAAAACATCCGAATTAGAAGGTGATACAGGATAGTTAAGTCTAACTTCTACTCTCATTTCCTTGTACAGCTGTGTCCGGTCAATTGATGCAAATCGAGCAAAATCGTCTTGGTCACTTAAGCAACTGGTCACATTATCTGAAGGAACAATGACGAGTTAACTACATGAGTAGGAAGGGTGTTCAATTGCCAGAAACATTTCTTACTTCACCCGAGTTTTCGAACTCGTGCAGGAGTCTATCATCAGAAATAAAAGCGGCAACAGAACAAGCAACAGTTATAAGGGTTCAGAGTTAATCAAAATCGACAACGCCAGTCTGGGTGACTATGCAGAGCTCTGTATGCTGGCCCTAGATCCACACATCGATTGACTGGGCTCGCATCAGAGGCCCAGGCCTCAAAAAATCACCGGTCGTCTCGCTTGCGGTGCGAGTAGTTATACTTAGAGCTGAAAGTTGAAAACAGGAAATACTTTGTGTGTGCAGCCACTTGCGACAATTCGTCATCTTGTCTCATAGCCGGCTTATGTGTAGCGCGATTAGAAAATGCATTCAATCCAGCATGTGCAGTTACAACGGTAGCTTAGGAACGGGAGGCGATACACCACGCCGGACTGATCGGTCCGATTTAACCAGTCCGTAATGTTCACGACTGCTGCGCATGGTAGCTTCGGGTTGATGTACAATTCTGACACCTAGTCCCGCAGCACTACGCTCGATCACCTCTCGCATATCCTCGGTGCAAGACAGCACATGCCATACCATAGGTGTCTATTCTGGTTGGATTTTCCAGGTTCTAATACGTAGACATCGACTTATAAACACCTTCGGATAGACGTGGCGCATAAATCTGCCGCTGAGACACCGGACATCGCGTGCTTTTCCTTACGGGTTGCTGCTATGAGTTTGAATCCGGTTGAAGAGCGTTCTCACGCGAGTCCGTTCATGAAGCACCGGATAAGTTGCAAAAACTTAAAGCTGTGTGGTGTTCGTCGCCATCCTGGTGTTTCTATTTTGCTGTCGGTACTTTGCCTGTTAGAGCTTACGAAACGGACGAGTTACTGTACGAGTTCGAAACCTCCGATGAAAAAAGAAATGGTTCACCGATCGAACAGCTTTATTCCCTAGTTATAAATACATATGCGAACATTCGCCTCAATTCGTAATCGATTGAATGCTGTGTCAACGCTTTGGTCCCTCCCCGTTTTCGCTTTAGTTACCAAGCGTCTTTCGGGCAATGTGGTTCCCCATCGCAGACTGGCCTCCTGTAGTATCACATGTAAGTGCGGATTTGAGCCCACCGATTATACCTACAGTTGAAAATGTTCGAGTCAGTCTTTTAGCTAGATGCATATTCGGAATCTTGACTGCAAAATGAGCAAGCGATAAAACCAGACAAGCAAACACATAATGCCAGCTCTGCTGATTTTCTCTCCCACTTCCCACAAACGCATCTGCTGAGAAAGTCCCCACCGTTTCAGTCACTGTGCTGTCCCACGGGATGAAGTCAAAATTACCATCGGTATAAGCGTTCATGGGAGTTCGTAAAGAAAAGGAGGGGATCTTTATCACACAACAGCCGTATGTAGTGGCAGTTCCGAAGGCAAATGGGAAGGCCCCAATGGACAACGAAAGCCGTTTGCTACGTTGTAATACCGCTTAGGCATGTAAAATCTTTGCAGGCAAACCAACTTACCATAGATTCTCCCACATATCTAAAACCTATTCATTAGAAGTCGGCAACTACTTGCTTCGTCAATGCTGGCCTTTCATTTCACAGAAAGCCTTTTATAAAGTTAATGCCATGACTTACCAGCCCTGGACGCCACAGGCAGCACGCTTCGAAGCTAAAAGGAAACTCCCTTACTCATAAGTCGCACTGTTGCATGTTATTGGTCATAAAAAGAATAGGGTGCCAATTTCACGCAGTTCTGTCAGTTTAAATACTAAAGCTGTGGAGAGACTTGTACTAGCCCTCAGGAGATGGCTCGACCGTCGCCACAACAGAACACGAAGGGGTAGGTTTTCACCGTTTTTGATACTACTACATACCAAAAATGAATATAGGTCAGATCAGATCGATCGTCCTTCAGTCAGGTGACCACAACGGGTCACCCAATCAAACGATTACGAAGCTTGTGTGGGGCTATTATGTCGGGACGGTACTGGGATTCAACTTAAAAGGGCGACCTGCAAAATAAACTTATCAGCAGACAAGGCATTCACCACAGTAGTCTAAAACACGTGAATAATTTGCCATATTCGAGGCACTCAATATAGAAAACGGCGTAAAAAGATACGGGGGGAGACCCACCAGTAGGCATGCATGGAAACCGCTGCGGCTACAATGTACTCCATCCCAAAGGGTTCGTATATAAAGGCGATCGGGTACATAGGGAGCATCGAGATAGCAATAACCCTCTCAATTGTCCAATGAGTCGAGGGGAGCATCATGCCATTCAAATTAGGCTGTGGGGCTATAAAAACGAAAGTATTTATTGTGATAATTAGAGGACGGAAATCTACATCATAAAACCTAAATGCTCAGAGTTAACCGATAAAAAGAGACGCTAAAGCCCCGAACGATATATTCACTGAGGCTACGCTAACGTACGGCATTGTAAGACACTAATTTCTAGAGCTAGGTAAATAGCATGCCAGCAAAGGGCACAGGACAGCCTATATTGGTCACTAATGGACTCGACTCAGCATGCTTTGGAAAAATCGTTATTTACTAATAAAAAATACGTGCACCGTTCCGGTACTCCACAGTAATCGGTAAAACTACTCATGAAACGATATAATTTCGTCTGCAACTGGTGCTCGTTTGACGTACCGGTTCCCAGTTTTGCCAGTTTATTTGAAGAGGAAACCAAAGTTCTACATGCATTTAACTGGGCAAATGCGTTGAACGCTCCTTTCCTAATAAAATGTTTCGATACTTGGAGAGCAAGGGCCATTCCGAAAACACAAGACGCCAAACACCCTTGATGTCAAGTCTGTAACCTCCAATGGGTGACGAGTAGATTTAAACACTTGGATACGACGAAGTTTCTGGAATTATTCAGTCTCTTTATGAATGCAGTTCCGAGACTTCGAAGCCCGCAGAATCAAGGATTTAACATTTTTATTAAGTCTTTCAAGGGTTTAACGCTGTTTAAACCTTTTTAAAGTGCACATTAAAACTCTTAATTAAACCAGCTTCGCAGAACAGGAACAACTAAAGGAATTAGGTGGAGAATACGCCTTCCAGCGTGGATGTCCCGTGGCAGCTCAATGAAGCACCAGCCTCTATTTCACTATCAGGAATGATAGCCTGTTTTCTACAGAGCGACAACGACAGTCTAACGTCATTGAGGCTGCCAACCTGAGGGGAAAAAATATCTCGATCGTCAGTGAATACTTTACCCATAAATGATTGATTTAAAGGACATGCAGAACAATTTCTTCAAAGAATTGCACACAATAACTGTGACTTTGTCGAAGTAGGACAAACAGCTTGTCCTTAATGACTTCACGGCCCGCGATGGCACAGATTATGCTACCTAGAAGCATGGGCTTAACCACTACATGATCGGAAACTGAAATGAATGGCCTTGTCCTCCTGCAGATTGGCACGTAACACCTCCTTCTCCTCACTATCCTATTTCGCCTTCATACATAAAAGAAGGCAACCTGAATGCTACATCTGTTCCCTTTGAGTTATAGGCAAATGCGTGGTGATCTCCTGCAGACATTCCGCATTGTGAAGGGATTGGATTGTTGCCTGGAATTCTCGGACTTCTTTGAATTTGCCACCACGACCCATCTCCGAGGTCACCCATTGAAACTGCGTGTCCAGCAGGCGATACTGGATGTGCGCAAGTTCTCCTTCTCTGTCAGAGTGGTTAAACCATGGAATTCCCTCCCTGAAGACGTTGTGATGTCACCATCGCTAGAAAGCTTTAAAAGGAACCGTGACAAATTTATGTTCCGCAACGAGCCTGAGCGATGAGGAATTTATCTTAACCCTTGAGAGTCGTGCACCACTTGTCATATTTTATGACCGCCATTTGTACCTTTGCAACCCACACGGTATCTCTGTATACTGCACTTAATTTTACGTTACAAATAGGGTACTCAAAGGCCCATGCCTATTTCCCTCAATGAATTGAATTGAATTGAATCTTTTGCTTCGCTGGCATAGGCCAAACTATTTTCCAAAATGAACGAGTACCAAGCGTTGCGTGTCAGAGTCATGAGCAATGGATTGCCTGCTGGGCACATTGTTGTATTTTAAATACAGAAAAAAGGTTCAACGGTCACCATGGAGCCAACCATATGGAAATTCAACATCAGGAAGGTGAATTAATATATCACATGATACGGCGGATTGTGCAGGCATCCGGTTAGATGGTATACCTTGCGAGTGTTGTGGGTTGCAGTATTTGTCTCATGCAGGTAGTGACACATCCGTACAGCCCTTAGCTTAACCAAGGTTCCATGCGTGGCTCCTCGAAGCTAGGATTGGCTTGGTGGCCACACTTCCGTAAACACCGCGACCGGTTGGCTAGATCCGATGAAGGTATTCAGTCTTGTATAGGTTGCTTAACATTTGCGAATTCTGTTACTATCCCTTTCCTCTGCCTCCCACCCACTTTATAAAAACTTACGGAGGAGGTTAACTGCGACCCCGTAGGCAACCGAGGTTTATTATTTGTCCGTATAAAAAACGTTACCCTTCTAAGGTTGGAGCACTTTATTTTACAACAATGGCGATAGGATTACTTGCCGATAAAAGACCTAAATGACTCTAGAAAGGCATCCTGAAGACCTATGGCAAGCACCCGTAAAATAAGCCGAAGACCTGGAAGACTACGACCAGTATCCACCAACCTATAGAGGAACAGTGAGTCTGAGAGCAGCAGTTTACGAAGCCAATCAGAGTAACACTGACAAAGCCACGAAAAAGTTTCCCATGCCTTAATGAATTCTGAACTATAATGCCAACATTCAATCCCTTCCATATTTTCCACATTGTCAGCGTAAATTCCACGTATGGATCGGCCTAGTCGGAAATCTTTGAACTGTATGTAAAAAAATCCGGCGACTCTACTGGTTGCCTCCACTAACCTCTTCATAGTCACTCTTGCACAAACCCCTATGGTGCCAAAACGGTGATAATCATCATCACCATCATACAACATTTGCAACCTCATGCACTGCGATAACGATGACTTCCATGATTTGCATCATCACCAATAGTGAGAAAATTATCAACGACCCAGCATTAACCACCCGCACCACCAGCAGTGTGCAATCGATCCAAAAATATCCTCATTGCGATAACGCATTGCACTTAAGACCGGGGAATCAGTGTCAGGAGCCCCGATTTACACTCGCCAAACTCTCCTCAACTTTCAGTGCAGCCCACGCACATTCAGCCAAGTCATAGGCCTGCTTGGCCAGATGAACATGTATGTCAGTCTTCAATAACTTAACGCATTTCAAACCCCATCTCCACCTGTAACCAGACCATGCACATATATCACACATGAACCTATTTGGCATCTCTCATCCTACGCACGCAATAGACAACTATAACAAACTGGGAAGCACGTACTTTGGCCCCTGTTCCATGTGGTACATAAAAGGGTTGAGCCATCACCCTCCGTGTCAGGAACCCTGATGTGTTGTGGCGGGGACCAGGCTGGGCATCGTACACACAGAAGTACTGCATAGCTCCGTCAGCCACTTGACCCAACTTCCCGCATCAGATGAATGACCAGCTTGGAGAGTGAACCGATGCATGAGAGAGGGAAGATAGACTGAGATTGGTTATGGGCTCCATATGCACGTCACCAAGCGCACACACCCAGTGATATAAAATGGGACGTACTATCAGACTATCCCGACGTGGTAAAACCGTTGTTTGGAAGGCTACAAACTGCTGGAATTACTTGGTTCCCCTCTCCTGACGGGGAGCCCTGACACAGGGGTTCTCTTACTGTAGCCTATACGGCACAGTTACTCGAATGGTATCCGATCCAGCTCGTCATTTTTTGCGTTAGATCCTGGTCTATTGCGCATGGAGTAGGCGCATGCTGCTTCCGTAGACTAGCTGTTTAGTCTTGTCAGCCATTTCGAACACATGGATGAGGGAGAGAGAGTGAGTGCATTAGATACAGGACAAGTTCACTATAACTATAATTGGCATGCAATTTACTGTCATTTAACCCACCCTCCTGTCAAATGCATAATGGACATCGTCATTCATGACGGTTGAACTGTCACCTGATACGGATGAAAGCAAGCTGAATTTAAAAAGCTGCTTTAATTTTAATGTGTTACAAATGCAAATCGTGAGGGCTCGTACAGATGTCTTAGTTCATTAGAGGGGGCTACGGGATGCTATCCGTGTTAGTTCGATGAAAACTTTTTGCCGGACGCGCCGTTAAGGCTACATTTAATTTGGTGCCTATGACGAAGCAATCCGGAATATTCTCTGAAACATGCACTCTACGTTTTATCTGCACCATCATTTACGGCAGTAATGCCAATAAGGCTGCATACTTCCAATGCCAACGGTTGATAAAACAGAGGCCAGAGGAGATGCATTAGAGCTGGCTGAGACGCAGAACGGAAGAGGTCAAAAGATGGTCCAACCATGATGAGATGAAACATTTATTCGTAGATAGCAAAACGGTATATGTTAAAGTAACCAAAACAACACTGCCAGTTGGTGAGCCAGAATGAAGCGACCCAACCAACAGAGATTTTTCAGACCATGGAGTGCTTGTTTCCTCATCTATTTTGTCCACGACATGTGAATAAGACATTAAATGAATTCCTCCGGTGCCCACGAACGATGAACTCGAGTATTTGCCTTTATCCATAAGAAAATCTGCGCAGTAAGTGAGTTATTTAGCAGGAAAAACTGAAATCAAGCGAAATTCCCAAGTACAGCCAGCAATAGATAAAAGGAAATTGCACTTCACTTTTCTAGAAAATGTGACCGCAGTGACACATCTCTGAAGACTTTAAGTATGCCAAACACCCAAACGCAAGATAAGTCAACAACACAGTGATACCCACAGCGATATCTATGTTATCAACGTTACAGGACAAAATCTTTGTCCTTGTTTTATACAATCAACTAGACAGGCAGCTAGAGAAGGTCTTCGGTTGGCTGAAGTACCTTTTCAGGGAAAGGTCGTGGTCTCCTACTCAACATAACAATGAGGATAAGGAGGGGTTTTTCTCCAGAAAACGTTCCTGCATGCGTTGGAGACGTGGACCTTCCGTAAGGAAATATCAGGCTGCAATGTATTCTCAATAATTTAGTCCCTATTGCACCCCTACACAGTTTGGATCCGGGGGAATTCCTTGGTTTATTTCTTTGAAAAACTTGTCCATAGTGCGGTGACAGGAGTATGTGGCACGCGGAAGTAGACTGATCAGCTTGCTCAATGCTCGCAGTCGAGCACGACTCACGTCTTCTGCATTTGCCTCGACAACGAGCACAGGGGTTGAGGGAGGAGAGAGTTTTTAGATCCTGCGAAAGTATACGATAATTATAATTTTACTATAATTATAAACGTGCTATTCACCCCACTCTGCACCCTTAATGCTGTAGGAAATATGGTGAAGATAAAGGTTCGCATTGTGGAACTGTCAAAAAAGAAGTATTTCGTCTCAATCTAAATCCTCGGACCATTCACCTCACACAAACACAGAATACTGACCACGACAACCGAGTTTAGCCGTCCATTAGCAAACCTTGAAGTCCATAAATTTTAGTTTTTTTCATGACATTTTCAAGGCGTGCCAGATTTATGACAGCAATGAATGCGCGGATTTGAGGTGGGAATATATTCCTCCTGTCGACCTCTATCTCTCGTCCTCAGGCGCACTGGTCAGTGTCAGAGCTAGGGTTAGACGCATTAGCTGACGAAGCTTCAACAGTCGGTCTGCGTGTACCACACCTGACCTTGTAACCCAGCAGTGCATCAGGGTATAGCAAGAAACATGATCACCACTTAAATGAGGGGTACATGTTACAGGCAGGGTTTGGGCGATAGTTTGATTTCTTATTCAAGTACCAGAAAGGGCACTTTCATTATGGTTTTTTGGGGTTCAGGATTTTCGGACTGCGAGGGGCGAGCTGTTGTGATTGGTTGGCACTGCGATGTTTTACCGAACAGGCCGAACAGCTCCACACTTGATGTAATATTCACGGAAAGTGTGGGCATTTGAGGCTGTGCGGCGGGTGTTTGGTAATTCTGGCATTATTTTGCCAGTTTCAATGCGATGGATTCACAAATGTTAGAACGTAACAGTCAGTGCGATCGCAATACAGAACGCTTGCACGCGAGCCCTCACTTTTAATGCAGGGTTTGGCTTTGGAAGCCGTGGTGGTTGTGCAGATCCTGATTGATGACAGGGCGTTGGATGCGATCTCATCGGATGTCGGGCTAGTGGTGGTCGTAGCCATCGGTACGAGAGTTATGGTTTGGATGGCAAAGGTACTGAGCGGAAGATTATTTGCAGTTTGCTCGTCGAAGGTAGTCGTCGATGTCATGAAATGGAAGGCGATTATGAGGCGAACGGTGCGAGTGTTACTTTAATAGAGCATTGGGTCAAAAGATTCCCAGCAAGGCCGATCTATACACGCAATGTCCATTGGCATCGAGAATATAATGGCAAGGGTAGAAATTGTCGCTTCGCCAGTTTAGAGACTCGAGATCCACTCTTTTGACTTGGACGGCAGTGACCCGGTTGGCTTCGTAGAGAGCTGGTCCACTCTTTACTTATGTTTTAAAGGTCTTGTGATCGTGGAATAAATATGCCCGGGTTTCTGGGTTTATCAGTTGATTTTAAATGGACATTTATAGTGGCCTTTCAACTTTATTTTCATCCTCCCTGCAGATGAACACACATAACGAAGTACTTGTACAAAAGCCGATAGGTAGGCGCTCGCCATTTATCTTCGTAATGATCATCTATCTGTGGTCATTATTTATTTCGATCTTAACAAGAAATTTGATAAAGTGTCTCATTGGCAACTCATAGTAAAACTGAAAGCTTTAGGACTTTTTAGTCCCATTACTAATCGCGCGCGCTTCGAATTGGGTTTGAAAATCTCGAGATCAAAGGAAAGTAATTTTCTTCAAAATTTTGGTTTACATGACACTCTGGCGGACATTTTTTTAATCAAGCATTGGATCAAAATAGGCCCTATCTTCATTTTCCTAAGCTTAGAGCAGGACGCCAACCGAAACGACCGATATCTTACTGATCACTACTTCTTAGCCACTCTACGCGATTTTCCAATCTACGAAAGGATGAGTCACTTCGTTACTTTATTTAAACAGTTAATCTGCCTAAAAACTTCCTCACATAATCTGAAGAACGTTTCTTGTTTTTTTGATCTGTTATGCAAGGCAATAGGGCAAAATGCAAAATACATGCCGCCAGCGGAAATGGAACCAGAGTGCCAGTGTGTGGCAAGCCTCGTTGTTAACACTACGCCACCGTCATACGCCCATTTCACTGATATGAATTTATACGATGGAAGAAGCAGGAGTCGTAATATGAAAGACCACAACTATGCATGCCTTTTTTAAATCTTCTCCCGGCACACGGGCCAAGAGTTTTTTAAGTTTCCTGGATTAAAACTACGAGGATTAAGCGTGTACGACATGCTCCAAACTCCTGCAAATGTTTTGGAAATGGAAAGGATATCAAGGACCTATAATGAAGGTTTATAATTTGGAGAAACTTCTCGACTCTTACCGAAAGAGAAAAAATTGGCGATGATGGAAACTAAGCAAGATAAAAAAACATACGCAAACACAGTTTCCTCAGTCGTAACAGCCAATGAGGAAGAAGACGGTGTGTTGATGGTGCTTGGCGTAATCGACAACGAATATCCAGTACGAAAAAGTACGATCGGCAGGTGCGTCAGAACATAGAGAAGCGTCGCAGTACATCCAAGAAAGCCAGACTAAGCTAGAACGTTGATATAAATAGGTTTATTGATTGGACACTTCTTGGGCGCCGTCAAATATTAGCGAGCCTAGCTTAGGCATTCCGCAAGCAAAACCTGCGTCGCCGAAAGTTGCAAATAACCAGACTAAGCTAGAATGTTGATATAAATAGGTTTATTGATTGGACACTTCTTGGGCGCCGTCAAATATTAGCGAGCCTAGCTTAGGCATTCCGCAAGCAAAACCTGCGTCGCCGAAAGTTGCAAATAACCATGAAGCTGCATTAAGGAGAGAAAAAAGCGTTCACAATCTCCCAAAATCCTCCTGAACGCAGAAGCTGACGGAAAGTTAAGAGATTATAATTTTATTCCTGAAAATAAGAAACAACCACGGAGGCCTCGAGTGAATCGCAGTAAATGCATAGTTATCAAAGGCATGCCTGAATCTACATCTGACACCCCAAAAGCAAGAATACACGATGACATGAAACTATTCCAGAGCTATCTTGAATATTTTTTAAAGGTGTACGAGAGGGTCACCATTATAAAAGCCTTCAGAATGGGTCAATTAAGAGATTCAAATGATGAGTCCAGCCAACCAAGACCACTGAAGCTTAACCTGCAGAATGAGTTGGAAGCCCAGGAAACCTATGCTTCGAAGCTCTCACTCAACGTTTTATTTTCAGCCGGATTTTTCACTTGTGGAAAGGAAGAAATGGAGAGGTCTCAAAGTAGAACCCTTCAAGCGATCCAGACTGGGCGAAAGAAATCTTAAAATCTGGAATGAGCAAATTATACACGCCCAGAAGTCATTTCACTTGATGAAGCCCATGACACTGAGTATGCAGGGCAGCCAGATAACAATATAATACCGCTAAGTGCACCAAATGTCAGTAACAACATTGACCTCCAGTTCGATCAAAAAGCAGTAGCCTCCTACTCAGACAGTGGACGACATAAGGCACATGGCCATTCTAACAATCCCGAAACAAATATTGCTAAAAATCGGACCAGACGAAGCTCCACTTTCTTTATACAAACAAAGTTTTTTTCCAGAAAATAGATGAACTGAAAGTATGGATATCCGATGTGCAAAAATGGACAAAAATGATGTTCAAAATAATTAAAGATGCAGCTCAGACTGAATACACAGTTATCGCCGGAGATTTTAATGCACAATCGCTTGACTGGAACACATTATCAGTAAAAGGTTCGTGGTATTCATTTAGCTCCAGACTATTAGAGTTCACGATGAATGTCTTTCTCGTACAGAATGTTACGTTTCCAACGAGAGTTAAAAAGGCTCAAATGGCGAATTGTCAAGACCTTGTTCTTTAAAAGGACCTAATTGATGTGGATGAATTTAGGTCACTCGCGCCGCTTGGTAAAAGTGACCATGTCATGCTGCTGTGGGAATATTATTTGCACACCAAGCAAACGGAGTCTCCTGATGTTCGGTTAAATTACTGGCGCGCGAATTTCTTTGTGATGAGGGATGACTTATCGGCACTAAATTAGCAAATTATTTTTACCGGAAATCTGAATGTCGATTGGACCACTCTCAGGGGTGTTATAAACGACGCTATGCACCACAAATGCACTATTCAAAAAGTCCAAAACGCAAACCGCCCAGTTCGGTTAACGCGAGATTTGAAAAGACAACTAAACCGAAACAATAAACTCTGGAGAAGGTATGTAGCAACAACTCAACCCATGCGGTGCAAAGAATTTCACCGAAAGCGGAATACCATAAGATAAATTATCCGCAGATCACGGAAGGAGTATGAGGTTGAAATTATAGAACGGGCCATCGATAAGCCAAAAGTAATTTTTAACAACACCAATAGTCGCTTCAAGAAGAAGGAGACGATGGTGGTGTTAGATAGGTGAAAACAACGAAGCCGTATATGAAAATCAAGATAAGGCAGAACACCTTAGTCGATTTTTCCCATCTGTTTTTACCGATGAAGTGGATTTAACCAAACAGACTTTCATACAAGTAGTAACGATGCAGTCATTGAGGACCTCGAATTGGAAGTAGAAGATGTGAAGAAGGAACTTCTTGTACTTAACGACGCCAAATATGCGGGTCCTGATCAGATACCAGCAAAAGTACTGAAGAAGCTTGCTAACGAACTGTCTAGACCACTCTCGTGTTATTTCCAGTCCTCCTTCGATCGGGGCATCCTCCCCTCTGATTGGAAATCAGCAAATATATACCTTATTCACAAGGGTGCATCCAGAACAAGCGCTAAAAGTATCGACCGGTGAGCCTTACATGCATTTGCTTTGCAAAGTGATGGAAAGGATCATCAAAAAGGCCAGCATGAAGTTTCTCGAAGAAAAAATCTTCCTTGACAATGGCCAACATAGATTTCGACGAAACCCCTCCTGTTTGACTAAGATGCTCTATTCAATGGAACAGTGGTCCAGGTCATTAGATGAGGACACCAGCGTTGATGTTACTACATCGGATTCAAAAAGCCTTTGATAGTGTTCCTCACCGCAAGTTACTCTAAAAAGTCCGAAAATCCGGAATAAGGGAGAATTTAATTAATTGGATAGGAAACTTCTGGATAGGCCGATCACAGTCCGTGTGCATTGGCAACGCGAAATCAATTTCCGTGGCCGTCGTGAGTGGTGTACCTCAGGCTCCGTTCCTTGGCCATTACATTTCTTAATGTATGTCAATGCTTGTATGAATGGATTAGACAGCACGGGAGTCATGTTTGCAGACGACATCAAGATATGACAAACAATCCGATGCCGTACTGATGAACAGACTTTACTAGAAGGATTCAAACGCCTATGTGAATTGTCCGATAAATGGCAGATGAAGTTCAACTTTGAAGAATGTGTCGCACTGCGGCTCAAAACGAAGAAGCTAATCGTGGTGGGTGACTCCCATCAATACTTCCCTGACGGAAGGTGCCTGTCAAATTTATCCGAACAAAAGGAACTAGGAATCACCATTTTGTCTACCCTAAAGCCCTCCACTCGAGGTCTCAGGGCGGCCAAAAAGGCGTCCAATGTCCTGTTTGCCATCAAAATAACTTTTGTAGATATCGATAAGGAAATATTTGGAAAAATATAACGGACGTTTACTCGTTCCTATCTTGGAATATAGCGTACAGACGTGGCAAAAAATGATTACAAACTGCTGAGAAAGGTTCGAAGGAGGGCAACAAAAATCATGAAGGGTCTAAAGTATTTGTCATAAAAATGCAGACTTGACGCTCTTCCTCTTTTCCCTCTTGAGTACAGGTAGATTCAAGTCAATCTCATACAGAAATACCGGCTTGTAATGAATCAGGACTGTGCTTTTCACTTCAAATACATTTTTCCTTGACCAAAACAACTAACCTGAGTTGGAATTCTCTCAAACTTTAAGTAACCTTATCTTACATGGATCCGCGTCACAACTCGTTTTTGCATCATACCAAACCGTTGCACTAACATAGAGATAACAGTGGATGACTGCACCTAGACCACACGGTTACAAAACTATTTATTTTTATATAAGAATGTTACTCACTACTTTAAAGTAACTTAGGTAGTTTAACTTAAATATGTTCGATGAGCCTTATCCACCTGGATATTCGTCACCATTCGTTTTCGCAGCGAGTTGTCGGTGCCTGGAATGGACCCCCAGAGATGGTCATGCGGGCAGACATGAAAGACACATTCGTACAATCCTGTACTGGATTTCATGCTGAGGGCAATATTGCTGGCTCTGTAGACCTCAATCGGCTTATTTCTCAGTCGACAGCGAACAGCCGCTCGCCGACATACCTGCTGGTGCAGAATACCGGATCCATAACACTGAATGGAGAAATTCTTCACCAGGCACCTGTGTTAACGCGTCCCTGTCCTGAACTTTAATTACTCAATAAGCTGCAATTCTTTCTCTTGAAAACACCTGAAACAATGATCAGGAGTTTTTTTCACTGTCAGCTTGACACTCTACTGTATATATTTTTTTACCTTGCCTGTAAACTGGCAATAAATTAAAAAAGTAAACTGTATTTATATTCGCTTGGCAAACACCGTTCATTATTACCGGAAGGCATTGCGACATCATACAAAAGCTTTGCACATACAGACAGATAACGGTGATATCTAGTATTTGACATGAGTAATCATCGGTCCTTCAGATATGACTGTGCCTAGATTCCACTGTTACAAAACCATTTTCTTTCTACGTAAATATTTTACTCACTACTCAACAGTAACATGTATTTAATTCAGTATAATTCATTTTTTTAGTATATATAAGGGAGATAGACAGAGCCTTTGAAAACCCTATTTACAGATAGACGCTAGCAAAACAAGCAAATGTTACATGGCGATAGTCGTTTTAGTATATCGAACATTACTGTCGACTGAATATATGTTCATCAAGTAAAAATGCATCAAGTCTTCTTTTAAACATTTCAACATTTTCAGCCTGAAAAACTGAAGCTGGCAGTTTGTTCCATTCTTCAATCACCCGTTGGGAAAAGAAGTTGGCCCGCACTTCCATTCAATTCAATTCAATTCAATTCAATTTATTGAGGGAACTAGGCATGGGCCTTTGAGTACCCTATTTGTAACGTAAAATTAAATGCGGTATACAGAGAAACCGTGTGGGTTGCAAAGGTACAAAAGGCGGTCATAAAATATGACAATTGGTGCACGACTCTCGAGGGTTAAGATAAATTCCTCATCGCTCTGGCTCGTTGCGGAAATTAAACTGTCAAGGTTCCTTTTAAAGCTTTCCAGCGATGGTGACATCACAACGTCTTCAGGGAGGGAATTCCATGGTTTAACCACTCTGACAGAGAAGGAGAACTTCTGCACATCCAGTCTCGCCTGCTGGACACGCAGTTTCAATGGATGACCTCGGAGATGGGTCGTGGTGGCAAATTCAAAGAAGTCCAAGAATTCCAGGCAACAATCCAATCCCTTCACAATGCGGAATGTCTGCAGGAGATCACCACGCATTTGCCTATAACTCAAAGGGAACAGATTAAGATTCATTAGGCGGGTTGGATATGGCAAGGAGCTTTGAATTCTAACCATTTTGGTGGCTTTCCTCTGTACTCTTTCGAGGCAGTTCTGATCTTGAACTGTCCAGGGTTTCCAGGCATGCATAGAATATTCCAAATGCGGCCTAATGAATGTTCCAAATGTCTTAGTGAAACGATCTTCATCGAAATCCAAAAAGGCTCGTCTGATGGCATGCAACACCGAAAT